>CAUYPK010100565.1:0-60443 GCA_963574355.1 Loris lydekkerianus | reverse complement strand
CGGGACTACGCGCTCAGAGATCTCTCCTCAGAGGTCCCTCCTCAGAAGCAGCATAACAAAATCCAAACTTGGCAAAGAGCCACAGTATACAAAATAATGATAAGAGGCAAAGAGCCGCATTCATTTTGGCCGGGAGCCGCACACGGCTTGAGAGCCGCGTGTTCGCCACCCCTGATGTATGCCAACAATTTCACTCAAGGTATATACACAAGAGAACTGAAGAGAGGAGTTCAAACAGCAACTTGTACAAAATACTCAATGGTAGCATAGCACTGTTCACAATAGCCCAGAGGCCGACACAACCCGGATGTCCAACAACAGATGGATGGGAAACAACATGTATATTTATACAATGGAATATTATTTGACCTTAAAAAGAGTAAAGTTTGAATACGAGCTATGACATGGAGGAATCTGGAAAACCGTCAAGCACAAGAAGTCAGAAGAAGAAAGGAAAGTGTTAGGTCACATATTGTGCGATCCCAGTTATTTGAAACAGCCAGAATCCATATATCCCTAGAGACAGAAAGCAGACTAATGGAAACGAGGGAGCTGGGGGTGGATGGGAGTGATTACTAATTGGGCTTCCTTTTGGGGGTGGTGAACATTTTCTGGAATTAGAGAGTGATGATGGCTGCACAGCATTTTAAACGCAGTAATGCCATTGAATTATATACTTAGAAATGGCAAATTTTATGTTATGTGTATTTTATCATGATGAGAAAAAAAATCTGCAACAAATTGGTAAGACTATAGGGAAATAATTTTCCAGAAATATCACCATCTAGGTACTTGCATGACGCTTTCTTACTGCTAATCTTATGCTCCCCCCCCCCCCTCTTCTTTGGAGAAATAGTAACTTTTCCCCACTTTCTTCTTATGGACCCAAATAGCCTTCAGACAACTTCCGCCAGCCAGGCTGCTTTCAGCGTGCTCTGAACCTGAGAACTCGTTCGCAGTGGATAAGGGCAGGGTCTACTGGCCATCTTGAGTAGATTTGCCTGGCTTTGTCAGAGAGGAACAGGCTTTCTGTACGTGGGGCTTTCTCCCAAACCCGTAGGTTAGCTCTCGCATGGACAAAGAGGCTCGCAGGACAGAAGTTCCAGGAGCTACTTCCTGAGTCTCCATCAATCTCCACCACCACCTTTTTTTTCAACCTGGAGCATTTCCTTGGTAACCAAGTTAGTAGTGCGTCACTCACCGCTTTCAACTCTTCGACTTCTTATTCTTGTTTAGTTTTGAATTGTTTGTCTTACTTGGAAAGAAACTGCAGAAACTGCACTTTTGTTGTTGCTACTTTTTTTAAACTTGGGTTTCTGCCAGGCTTCTTAAAGGACCCCTACAGATTTCTCCCCGTGAATATTTGAAAGCACAATTAACGACAGCCATGTATTACACCTGTCTGCACTGCGTGCCAGGTGCTGTTCTAAGTCCTTTACATATAGTCCCCCATTGAGTCTTCATGACAACCCATGATGTGGGGTAATTATTATTTCTATTTTACAGACGAGGACAGTGAGGCACAGGAGGTCAGGAACCTGGGCCAAGGTCAACAGGCGATACCATTCTGAGACTAATTTGTGGAGTAGTTTCTTCAAATCTGCATGGGGGTGCTTGCATTTTCTCATGCTGCCCTAGGAGGAGGGGAGTCCTCGTCCACAGGGGATTCTCAGTGGGGAGTCCAGGTGTTGTGGCAGGCTGGTGGGAGAGAGTTTTGGGAATGGGATCTTTCAAGAGAACTCACATCTCACGGTGTAGGATTCATAATCCCACCAGTGCTGTGTTCCTGTTTTGACTGACCCCGCACACGACAGAGTGGTTTAGAAAGCTGAGCCTCTGGGCTTATGCAGAGCTGGAAAAAATTAGGCCTTTACCCAGTGGGCAAATGACTTCGGCAGTTCTGAAGCTGAACTGACTGAGCCAGGGAGGGAGTTTCTCTGAGGAAGTGCATCCTAGATAGAATCTTGGATTCAGCTGATCTCTCAGCCTTGGCACTATTGATATTTAGGGTCACACAATTCTTCGTTGGGGGGGGGGGAGGAGAGGGCATCCTGTGCAGTGGAGAATGTTAGCTACATCCCTGGCCTCTACCCACCAGATGCCAGCCACCAGACAAGACCAAAATCGCCCCTGGTTGAGAACCCTAGGTTGGGTGACCCGGGTCTCTTCCCATCTGATACTGTTTTGTGACTTCAACATGTGGAGCAGCTTTCTAGGACCTGGCTCCATTTGCAGGTACAGCAGCCAGAACTCAGAGTCTCAGCTCAGATATGCAGAGGGGTGACCAGATTTCTGGAATCTGTCATGAGAGCCTTTTTTTCTCAGCGGGAACAATCTCCGTAGCAATCACATTCCTTTTCCAGTCAGACAAACAATCTCACCACTCAAGCTAATTCTGTATTTTTTTACTCCATTTCTCAGTCACCTCAAAGTTTCTATCAGGCCTTTCCCCACGTTCACAATTTCCTGACTGTCAGAAGAAGTCTCTGAGAAATCCTTCTCCTCCTAGAGAAGTCTCTGGGACAGGAAGAAGTTTCTGGAGCATCGAGGCATCCTCCTCAGGTTCTCTGAGCTGGCCTGGGAGGAGATGTGTGTCTTCCTGCCTGGCTGCTGGATGGGAACTCAGCTTACTTTCTCTGCACACTGGGCTGTCCAGCTCTGGGCTGTCACCCCTGCCTTTGGGTTCCCTTGCTCCAGGCTAGGTGACCCCTGGTAGACACCTGGGTAGAATTCTCAGTCATGCTCTGGACCCTCCAGGGCTGTGGGATCGTCCCTGGATCTCTACTGTGCTGTGTGCAGTGTGCCTGGCTCTCTCCTGCCCTTCTCTCTCCAGATCTGCCCTGTATCACTTCTAAAAGGAGTTTGTTCCCCTCCAACCCCACGTTCTGAGGCTGCCTCCAGCCTGGGTTCCAGGAGGGAGGTGTGGCACAGGCCACCATGCCTTTGCAGTCACAGCCTTGTGGTTGCAAATCTGGAGAAAAATGGGACAGCTGTTTTGGCATTTATCGGTGTAAAGCTAACTGGAAAGTGTTTACAGTTGACTTTGAACCCTCCTGTAGTAGTGCTCCATTGCAACAGTCCTGCAAGCCCTCCGGATCACAGTCCCCTGAACTTGCCCCAGGGATTTACCTCATCCCTCTCAGACCCTCACTTTTCTCCTCATCCAGCTGAAACGGCACCCTCAGTCACTGTAAACACCTGTGTCCCTCCTCTCTCATGTCTTTGCTCTTGGTTGATGTATTAGGCTGCCCAGAGAAACAGAGCCAATGGGATCTGTGTGTAGTTACCACCGGATGCATTTAGAGATGTGTTGTCAGGGGTTTTATCCTGGCCTGACCATGGCAGGGTGCACTCACCCACCCCCCTCCCCCCAGCTGGTGTAGCTGACGGTACACTGAGGCTGCCCACCTGCGCAGCACGTGCCTGGGCTGAACGCTGTATGCAGGTAATTATAACACAGTGGTGTTTGTGTATCTAAACGTATCTCAAGACAGAAACCAGTAAAAATATAGTATAAAAGATAAAAAATGGCGCACATGTGTAGGGTACTTACCACCAGTGGAGCTTTCAGGACTAGAAGTTGCTCTGGCTCAGTGAGTGAGTGAGAGGTGAGTGAACACCAAGGCCTAGGACAGCTCTCCTGACGCTGCACCCTTCAGGCACTCTGTACACTTGGGCTACCCTCAGTTTACAAAAATACTTCTTCTTCAATAAGGAACCTTAGCACACTGTAAACTTTATAAACTCTAAACTTTTTACAGACTTTTTGACTTTTTTGCCAAACAAACATAGCTTAAAACACAAACACATTGTATAGCTGTACAAAAGTACTTTCTTTGTTTATATCGTCATTATGTAAGTTTTTTCTATTTTTTAAATTTTTAATGTTTTTTACCTTGCAAACTTTTTATTATTAAAAAGACACACAAACACATTAACCTAGGCCTACCCATGGTCGGGGTGATCAGCATTACCGTCTTCCACCTCCACATCTTGTCCTACTGGAAGGTCTTCAGGGCAGTAGCTTGCATGGAGCTGTCGTCCCCTACAACAATGCCTTCTTTTGGAAAACCTCCTAAAGGGTCTGCCCGAGGCTGTTTTATAGTTAATTTTTTTTGATAAGTAGAAGTAGAACATGCTAAAATAAAAAGTACAATGTAGTAGATACTTAAACCAGTAACACAGTCATTTATCATCACTGTCAAGTATAATGAGCTGTGTATAACTGTCTGTGCTATGCGCTCACACGACTGGCAGTGCAGTAGGTCTGCGCACTCCAGCATCACCATAGGCAGATGAGGAACGCGTCGTGTACGACTGTAGGATAGCGACGATGTCTCCAGGAGGTAGACGTTTTTCCATAGCTCCAGTGTAATCTTACGGGACCCACAGTTGCATATGCAGTCCATCATTGACTAAAGCGTCATGATGTGGTACACAGCTCTGTATAGAGATTTGTTTAAAGGAATTGACTGTGGAGGCTGGCAAGTTCAAGATCTACGGGTAGCCTGTTGAGCTGGAGACCCAGGAAGAATTTATGTTGCAGGCCAAGTCCGAAGGCCACCTGCCAGCAGAATTTCTTCTTGCTCAGGTTATGGGGGCAGTGGGGGAGGGGGATAGGAAGGGCAGTCCTTGTTTTATCACACCACATTGACTGACTGAACGAGGCTCAGTCACCTGGAGGAGGGCAATCTGCTGTATCAAAATCTACCTTTTTACATGCTAGTCTCTTCCAAAAGCACCCTCACAGAAACATTTTGATAATGTTTGCCCAAATATCTGGGCACTGTAATCCAGTCAAGTTGATGTGAAATTAACCATCACAGTTGGCTTAGCCACAATCTGTGTAAACCTGTAGGGCCTGATCCACGTCTGCCCCACACAGCTGGAGGTAGTGGCAGCAGGATGCCCCCTGTGGCTCACTTGAAATAGATACTCAAGTCACCCTCCCTGATTTCTGGCCATTGCACTGCGTTTCCCTGGGCCACTCTCCAGCTCTGTGGGCTGAGAGGAGACTTTCACAGGTGCTTACTTCTGCATCTGCCCACCTGCAGGCTTCCTCTGTGGGCACACGCCCTCCCTCCCCCACTCCCCTGGGCTCCTGGCAGAGGCAAATTCCTGCCTTATGAGATAGATCCCTTCTCTCTCCTCTGCTCAAGCTCACTGCCCCTCGATTCCTTCCTCTTTCTCCTGAGCCATCATATTTTCCTTCACTAGCTCATTCTGCGTAGCACACAAACCTTTCTTGACCTTTTAGAGCTCCTCCTCTACTTCTCTCCTTTTTATATACAACTTCCTTTTTTGCTGTCTTCAATCTCTCTCCTCCCATTCTCTTAAGACCATTTTTTTTAAATTGTGGGAAAATACACATAATGTAAAATTCACCAGTGTAACCATTTTAAAGGGTATAATTTGGTGACATCAAACATATTTACATGTCACATACCATGAGTACTATCTAGTTTCAGAACATGGAAATCCTGTGCCCATGGAGCAATCTGTCCCCAGCCCCCCCTTCCAGGTCTCCTTGGCCCTTGGCAGCACTAACAGACTTTCTGATGCTATGGACTTACCAACGTTGGATGTCCCATATAACTGGAATCATACAATATGTTGTATTTTGTGGCTGGCTTCTGTCACCATCATGTTTTCCAGGCTTATTTGTGTAGTGTGTATCAATCTTCATCCTTTTATGGCTGAATAATATTCCATGGTGTGGATATACCACATTTTGTTTATCCATCATTTGTTGATGGACACCTTGGTTGTTTTCCTCACACTCTCTTTAAACCCTCTTTATCCAGCCTCGCCTCCTTGCTTGTCCACTCACGCTGCTCTGCCTGAGGTCACCAAGGGTCGCTGTGTTGCTAAATCACATGGCTGATTCTCAGTAGTCATCAACTTGAGCTACCAACAGGGCCTCTCCTGGCCGATCATTTTCTCTTTTTGAAACACTTCTTCATGAGGCTTGCAGCTCACGCATTTTCCAGGTTTTCCTTCTTTCTCTCTTAGACTTTCTTTTCCATCTCCTCTGCTGGTCCCTCTGCTTTAACCTCTCAGTGCAGGAGTGTGGTTCTTGAACTTCTCCCCTATCTACTCTCCCTCCTAGGTGATCTGAGCTACTTCTATGGTTTTAAGTATGATTTATAAATTAACAACTGCTAAGTTTCTACTTCCAGCCTCAACATCTTCCCCATATTCCTGCCTTATATGTTCTGCTGCCTACTCAGTGTCTTTGTTTGGAAGCTGAATAGTTGTTGCAAATGTAACATGATCAAGACCGGAGTCTTTAACTTCTCTCTAAATCTCTTCCTTCCATGGCCTTCCGCATCTCACTAACTGCAGCTACATCCTTCCTGTTGCTGACATAAAGAATCTTGGAGTCACCCTTACAGTCACATTTTCCTCTCCTGTCCTGTAATAATTGACCAGCAAATATCATCAGTTCCATCTTCATGTGTATCCAGAATCCAACCCCTTCTCCTCATTTCCGCTGCTACCACCATGACCCATGCCACCCACATCTCCTCCCCACATTACTTCGTAGCCCTCTCACCCCATCCCTGCTCCCACCTGTTTTGTCTTGTCTAACCCTGACACATCAGGCTTTTTCTCACTTTGAACAAAAATGATAAAATCAACTTTATTGAATAAAATTTATATACCAGAAAATGCACAAGAAGTGTCTAATGGGATGAATTTTAACAAATATGTCCATTCCAATAATCACAAAAGTTAAGACAAGGAGGAAGATTAAAGTAAAAAATGGAGACAAGGCTTATGTTGGTACCAGGATTATTAGACCGTAAAATAAAACAACCCCTATATATTCTGTTCTTTTTTTTTTTTTTTTTTTAGGATCTCATTCTGCCGCCCAGGCTGAAATGCAGTGGTGTCCTTATAGCTCATGGGAGACTCCAGCTCCTGAGCTCAAGCACCCCTCCTGCCTCAGCCTCCAAAGTAGCTGGGACCACAGGCACTCGCCCCTGTGCTGTTAAATTCTTCTATTTTTAGTAGAGACAAGGGTCTTGCTCTTGCTCGGGTTGGTCTCAAACTCCTGAGCTCAAGTGATTGTCTAGCCTCCGCTTCAGAGAAGCTGGGAGTACAGATGAGAGCCATCATGCTTGGCTAACTTTTCTACTTTTTGTACTTTTTGTAGAGATGGGGGCTGGCTGTGTTGCTCAGGCTGGTCTCCAAGTCTTCAA
This sequence comes from Loris lydekkerianus, assembly GCA_963574355.1. Taxonomy (NCBI): domain Eukaryota; kingdom Metazoa; phylum Chordata; class Mammalia; order Primates; family Lorisidae; genus Loris; species Loris lydekkerianus. Next base: position 53,238 of record CAUYPK010100565.1, on the reverse strand, counting down.
GAGATCTTCCTGCCTCAACTTCCAAAGGAGTGAGCCATTGAGTCAGATCCAGACTTTTTTTTTTTTTTTGGCTGGCGCCAGGCTTGAACCAGCCACATCCAGTATATGGGGCTGGCGTCCTACTCCTCGAGCCACAGGTGCCACCCCGATATTTTGTTCTTTACATAAGGAACGGTATAATAGAACACTTAAATAAAAATTTTCATTGCAGACATTCCTTCAGATGTATCTGTGGGATGGTGGTCATGCTTGGTGTGGCTGTGGCCTATGCTACCCCTCTCCCAACGTTTTAGTCCCTTGGTGGGTCTTTGATTAGGTTTTCCTCTTTCCTGCTTGTCCTCTCTGTCCAGGGGTCCTCATTCCAAGCCCACGAGGGGGTTTAATTCTCCCTTACGCCCTGGAGGCAGTTTGTGGAGATAGGATAAAAAACAGATGTCTTCACTTCCAGCCCAATACCATCTCCCAGACATTATCTCTGTAAGCCTTTTGGTAAAACTGGTCAATTCAGGGAAGAAAAGTAATTGAATTAAAACAACTGATTGAGTAGTCAACTCCGTCAGTTTGACTAAAGGACTTTATGAATACAGTTCCTCAGTCTACAGGATGACTGGAGAGGATAGAGAGGATGGACTTCTGACAAAAGTGACCAGAAGGAAATGAAACAGACCATGTCACCTATTTGGAATTTAAGATTCAAAGTGGAGGTCACTCACAGATATATATGTAGCATAACATTCATTAAAAAAAAAGTGAAACAGAATTTAACTTACAGTGTTTGGATTAGATAGGTGGGAGGCTATAAGAAAAAACATTTGTTTTGGATTTTTTTTTTTTTTTAATGTATTTATTTTTGAAACAGAGTCTCACTCTGTCACCCAGGCTGGAGTGCAGTGGCATGGTCAGAGCTCAGTGGAGCTCCAAACTCCTGGGCTCTGGCAATCCTCTTGCCTCGGGCTCTTGAATGGCTGAGACTATAGTTGCCCACCACCACGCTTGGCTAATTTTTCTTACTTTTTGTAGAGACAAGATATTGCTCTGTTTCCTGAACTGGTTTGAACTCCTGGCCTCAAATGATTCTCCTGTTTCAGCCTCCCAAAGAGCTGGGATTATGAGCCTCCGTGCCCAGCCCTGTTTTGGATTTAACTATGTAATTAGAGTGGTTATACCATTTTTGAGTTCTTATTCTGTGCAAAGCTTTGTGTTACATTTGTGTTTAAGCACATTTAATTCTCACAAAACTCTATGCAAATTGTGGGGCTCAGTGAAAAAGGAAAATGTGGGACTCCTTGCTCAAAATTATTGAGAATGTCAAGATGGCAACAGAAGAGCATTAAGCTAAGTGCAAGTCCCTTCTAAATGTGGGCTCCACACATGGCAGAGGTTGAATCCACGAAGCCGGAGGTTACTGTCACCACTTTTCAGAAGAGGATGCCGAGACACAGAGGGGCTGTGACTCAGTCCAGGTCAGACAGCTTGGATGCTGAGGGCAGGAAGACAAGGTGAGTCTTATTTGTCATTGTGTCCTGAGTTCAATACAGGGCACATGCTCAGGAAGTATTATAGGATGGCAAATCAAGACAACTCAGCAAGTGTTAAGAAGAGCCTAGAATTTTGTAGGTATTCTAGGGAGCACAAAAGAGGGCAAGCTAAAATACAACAACATGCCCAGATAGTTCACTTGAGCAAATCCCTACAAATATACAAATCCTCCTCCTGACTCCGCCTGCCAGGCTTCTGGGGTCTTTTTGTTAATTCCTCTGGGAGGGTAAGCTGAGTTGTCTAGCTTGTGAAGGTTGCTCATTAACGACTGTTTTGCCTAACTGAAGTAAATCAAACTAAATGCTAATTCATATCTTCTAAAGAGTAAGAATAGATCTCCAATCACTCACATTCTTGCCCAGCACACAGAGCACCGAGGAGCAAGGTTTTCAGAACTCACGTCTTATCCCACAGTTCCCATATTTCATACAAAACCTCACATGTCAGTTGCACAGCAGCAGCTGATACGCCGCTGAGATGCCTGAATGTGGTTGACTCATGCAGGCCGTTGTCATGAGAAACACTGTCGTTAGCGGCTATAATTGTGCTTGTGCAGCTATGACAAAAACTCCCCCCACCCCCAGCCCAGCCCAATTCTGTGGCTAGAATTACGCTGGTGAAGTGCAGGTGACAGCTGAAGACAAGAAGATGGAATGAGACTGGCCAGAGAGCGACAGATCCTTCACCTACCACATGTCATGACTTGGGTTTGGCTTGCGCAGATGATGGCACATTGGGACTTGTGTGTTTCCCTCCTGTGGGATTCCAGGGAGACGAAATGGCCACAACAGCTGCCACTCCCAGCTGACCCACTCCCAGCTGACCTTCGTCCGAGACTCCTGACATTGCTGATAGAACATGCAAATGCTTTCTTTGCCTCCTCCTGGCACAGAGGTCAGGGAACCCCCCTGAGAATACTTAGGGTGCTGCAGTGACAGTGACAGTGGAGAGGTCTGTCATCTCCCTCCAGCATGAATGCAGGCAGCAGCCATGGGGATTGGGCATCTCAGGGATGTCACTGAGGACCCCTTCTCAGGTTTCTCCTCCTCCATCCTCAGCACATGACCTTGCATCCTCAGTTTTGTCACAAGTCATTGTTGTCTGGTAAAACTGTGCCCAGGTAGAGGAAGAGCATCTTACTTTGTGTGCCCTGAGAGCAGAGTCTGACGTGTTATTTGGAGTGTGGAACTGGGGAGTGTGAGGCAGGAGAGGAGGAAAAGCCAGGGCATGCTGCCGAGGCTCCTGTGTGGGAACCGGGGCTGAGCTCTGTGTGGGCAGAAGTGTCTACCTGGAAGGTGAGGCTCCTGGAGACTCCAGCCACTGCTCCTGTCCCCAGGGGCTCTCGGGGCTGCGAGGACAAGTGTTTGAGGTAGCAGTGAGGCAATGCAGGAGGAAACTTGAAGGCAAAGATGTAAAACGCTCAGGGGGTAGGCTCCAGGGGTGTGGGCCAACTCCAGGTGAGCGTGAGCCCATGAAGCCACCCACCATCTTATAATGGGGGGCCCGAAATGAAGGGTTGATATCATGTGCTGCCTTGACATCTGAAACTCTGCTCCTATAGATAATGTCCTGTGGTCAATGTCCACAGACAATGTCCCCTTATCACCAGGACCAAGGACAACTCCTTCTGATTCTTATCCTGAGTACAGGCTTCAGGTCCCTGCCAGACCAGGGTATTGTTCAAAAAGCCAATCACATTTTTCCCTAGGAAGCAGGGGGTACCCCACCTTCTTGATACCACAAAAACTGCCTCCTTCAGCCTCTGCTCATTCACTGTGGTCCTGGGTGCAGCACCTGCTACCTGCTCAGTGTGCAGTGTCCTCTTCCCTGGGCTGTGAGTCTATGACTAATAATCCCATCAGTCCAATGCGGGTGCCAGGTGGGCAACAATCCCCATAACCCTGGCACAGGAACCCCTCCCTCAACAGAGGGCAAAGAGGCAGTGATCAGACAACTGCAACTAAGAATGGCCCTCCCTGCAGCTAGAATTAAGGTGGGCTCAGGGCTGTGGTGCAGGGGCCCAGAGGCATCTCCTGCAATGCAGAAGGCGGGGGCATTTTCCTTTCTTGTCTCTCTTTTTATCTGGGAGGAGGATCTTTCTCAGAAGCCCACAGCAGGGGCCCCTCATGTCCCATTGGACAAAACTGGGTCACTGCCCACATCTGAACCAATCACTGGCAAATGACAATGGCATTATGGTGACTTACTTGGGACCAATCACAGTTGGTCCCCTTGCAGTGGGTTAGGGCCTCCCTTCCACGAGCACATTTTTCCTCAATGCCTGAATGAAATCAAGTTTCTATTAGTGCAAAATAAAGGAGGAACAGCTGTTGAGTGGGCAGCCAACGATGTCTGTTCTCTAGATTCTGGAGAAACCATTCAAGGGTTCAGAGGACAGAAATAGTGCCATCCCTGTTTTAACTATAATGACAGCAGGAAAAGTAGAATAGAAAGGCAAGAAATTGGGGCAGGCCAACCAATTAACTGCCTGAGCTGAGGACATAATCATAGCAAGTAGCGGGGGATGTTCGCCACGGCTGAGGAAGGGAAAGATGCTAATAGTCTGTTACAAGAGACTGCGTGTTTGGGGGCTCAAGTTCAATGTTCTCAGTGATCCGAATCCTATGGATTCTGGTTTGTAGGGTCTAGGGTGAGGCTCAAGAGTGTGTGCCTCAAAATCATACTCCCCAGGTGAGTCCGAAGCAGGCAGGTGACTCAGACCCTGAGTATCACTCCCCCGGTGAGTTAGTTAAGAACCTGGGCTGAGATCGTGGCAAACGTAGCAGCAGCCCCCAGCAGGTGTGGAAGGACAGAAGGAAGGCTTAACCCTTCTTGAAGTTTGTCTAGCCCCACATGGTGCAGAATCCAGCATCACTGCAGATGGGGTTCCATGCCCTGAGCAGCCATTCGGGACCCCCACCAGCTCGGGCTCTGCCGTTTCGATGGCAAACTTCCTGCTCAAGCTGCACCTATTCCTCATGCACCCTGGACCCTCCTCGTGGGGCTGCTCATCTTCACGACTGGGTCCACCTGCGAGTCACCCCTGTCTTGTATGTACTGGGTTGTGTTTGCTGCATCTTCCTTCAGAAATAGTTATTGGCAGACTTGGCTTGAGCCAAACATCATCCCACAGGTGTTCCTCCTCCTTGTTCTGTATTTGCTGAGCACCCACCTGCCAGGCATTTCCCAGGCTGTGGGGATCCAATGTGAAAACAAATGGGCAAAGTCTGGACTCCCATGACACATGACATGACCACACAGCAAGCAAACAGATGCGGGGTATAATGGGTTGAATTGTGTCACATCCCCAAATATATCCAAGTCTCAGCTCATGGTGGTGTGGCACCTGTGAGTTCCTTATTTGGAAACAGGGTCTTTCTATGCAGATATAGTTATGTATCTCAAGAAACATAAGGGAGGTTTGAGACAGGCAGATGGGGGAAGACAGAGGCAGAGGCTGAGATGACGCACCACAGCCAAGGACCCCCTGGATCCACCCGGAGCTGGAAGAGGCCAGGAAAGATCTCCCCCCCACCCCCACCTGCCTGGAGCCTTTGGAGGGATCATGATTCCGCTGACACTTCAATCTTGGACAGGAGACAAGAAAAGAAATTAATGTTGTTTCAGCCACCCAGTTTGTGGCACTTTGTTACAAAGCCTTAAGAAACGAATACACACAACATCAGTAAGTCTGCCACAAGGGTTGGGAGGAAAAATAAGGCAGAGTGAGAGGATGGAGCTGGCGGGAAGGGAGAGCTGCTCCCCTGGCAGCAAGATTAGGATATGACAGTCCTCACCCTGTGGGCACGATCACAGCCCCTTGGTCTCCTTGCCCTGGCTGTGTCCTTAGACTTTGATTTATGCCCTTGCCCCCCACTCATCTGAGGAGGGCAGTTCGGGAGGGACGCTATTTATTCTGGAGAAAGTACATGGTTTCCTTGTAGGTAAGAGCAGGGGTCATGATATAAGAGCAGGGGTCATGATGTCAGAGGAGGGGTCATGATGTCAGAGGAGAGGTCATGATGTAAGAGCAGGGGTCATGATGTCAGAGGAGGCTGAGGGTGAAAACCATCTCTGAGAGCAAATGCCCCTTCCTCAGACAGGTGGTTGTTGATCTGTGCCTGCCCTTGGCTGGCTGCCCTGTCCCTGGGGGACAGTTGGTGCTGTGAGATCTTCTGGTTTCTCAAGAGAAACTAGAAATGTGGCTGAGAAGTCTCTAGCTCTTTTTTTTTTTTTTTTTTTTTTTGCCCTCACCTGAAAAAAATTGAGGTGAAATCAACATAATGTGAAATCCATTGGCATCTAGTATATTCATAATGTTGTGCAACTATTACTACTCTTTAGTTCCAAAACATTTCTGTCACCCCAGAGGGAAACCCCATACCCATTATATAGTCACTCCCTGTTCCCTCTAAGCCTCAGCCATGGTAACCAGCAATCTGCTTCTGTTTCTATGGATTTATCTATTTTGGATATTTCATATAAATGGAAGCATACAATTAAATGTTAACAACTAACAACAAGAACAAAAGACGCCATGTGGACCAAATAAATAAAAAGGGCCCCAGGGCTTTCAGTGTCTGGCCTCTCACTTGGCCTCTCACACCCAATTGGTGGGGCTGCCTGGACAGCTGCCTCTGGCCTGTTAGGATGCTGAGAATGCCAGGTGGGGGACAGGCTGGGAAAGTCTGCTTGGGATAGAGGGGCTGGGGACTGTGCTGTGAATCTAATCTCCAGGAGGAAATAGGGCTGTGTCTATGGCACTGAAAAGGCAGCCCCTTTCCTAGGGGTGAGAGGGCTCTGAGGAGGGGTTTGGGAGGATGTGCCTCTTCGGTCAGTGTAACCCCACCTAACCCGCTGCTTGCTGAGGGAGAATGCTCCAGAAAAGCATCCAGGCAGGAGGCACGTGCAAGGGTGATGGCACCATCAGGGGATTCAGATGTCACAGACACAGAAGCCCATGTATTTAAGAATGTCCCTTTCCACCTGGAATTCTGCTCTGGAGGGCAGCATGTCTGTTGTTTCTCCCAGGGGAGGTGAGGTCACGCGCTTCCCTCCGATGTAAAGCTAGGACAACGTCAGGTGTTACTGTCCCAGGTGTTACTGTCCCGGGGTTGCATTCTTCCTCCCCAGGAGTTAATATTCTTTTTGTGAATGGTCATTGAGCACCTGGCAAGTACCCAGTGGAATAAAGGTATATTAACTGTCAGCCCATATGTTTATTAGTAGATGGTGAAAGATTTGAAAAAATAAATTGGTGTTACCAGGGGTTAGTAATAAGGAAAAACAAGGTCAAAAGTAGGAAAAAAATATTTCACTAGAAAGAGGAGGAGAGATAGTCATAAAATGTTCCATTTCCTCCTTTTAAGGCCACTGCATCTGGTCTTGGAATTCCTTCTCTGCACAACAGCAGGGGTGGGGCTGTGGGGCTGAGGGAGAGTGGGGAGGGGATGTGGGGTGCAGTGCAGAAGATGTGGGGATCCAGCCCATTAGCTCCCTCTCCAAGTCTCCCCTCCACTGGCTCTGGACAGCTGCTGCCCAAGGGGGTGCTTTTTCCTAATCCCTTTGCCCCGAGGGACCACCTTTTTCTAATTTGCACAAAAACCCTGGCACAGTGTGAGCTGGGCTCCAGGCCTTGTATATTTTTGCTCTTTAGTTTGTACTTTTAGGTTCAATTTGGCAATGCCTTTGTTGTTGATTTTGGAAAATAGGTATATATAGGCATGTGATTGATTCCATATTGTTGTAAATGATCCTTCTCCAGCCGGCTTATTAAAACTATGATTACCTCTCTCTGGCTGGAGTGATCTAGGTGTGGCGCTGCCCAAAGGCAAAGCAGAGGATACAGTGACTCACTTAGGTTCTTTTCCAACATCTAATTCAATGAATTAGGTTTTCTTTAGAGCCCGTGAGTCATTTTCCCTGCTCAGTGACTTGCATGACAGAGTGGTGAGATAACTAGGGACTCAGGGAGCCACGGGGTAGGTTAAGTGAAGAGTTGTAAAGGAATGCAGACCTTCAGAGACCTGAGGAAACCCCCAAACTGTGGACACCCGAGTCATTTGTGAATGCGCCCCCCCCAACAAGGAAAAACACCTTTCAACTGTCTTCTGTTTTCCCCCTTCTCACATTTCACTTTTGTTTAAGAAGAGAGTCTGACATCATCAGTGTAATCCGCAGTGTCAGAAATACTGTGGTGTCTCTGCAAACAGCTGCACATTGGTGCTGTGCTAATTGGGCGGTTGGGGTGACTGTTTTGTCCACTGAGGTTACAGTAATCGACTCCCCCTCCCTGGGTAGCTACTTTGCATTCCCAGCCTACCGTGGGAGTCAGATCTATAGAAAATACCATTTTCATTTTAGAGTTATCAGAAGGTGAACTTGAATAAACTGAACCATGTGGGCAGAGCCCTTGTATACAGGGGTGCTTCTCAGTGTGTGGAGGGATAGTGGGGAAAACAGATGTTATCTCGCTTCCTAAGCTGTTATGTGTCAAAAATGGGAATGGGAAAATGATCAAAAGGATATCTTTGTTGTTTGTTCAGGCTGTGCTCTCGCAGACATTTCCTTTTTATCAGCATTTATAACTCACAAAGGAAAAATTGCCTTCTGGGTGACTTTTCAAATCAGTCCATTGATAGCCTATTTGTTTGAAATATGGAACTGCTATAATTGTTCGTGTGTGTGGAATTTGGCATCTTGGATTATGCAAGAGCGGAGAGGTTGTGTTGTTAATTCTGATCGGTGGTTAGCCTGGCCCTTGGCTGTTTATTTGTCTGGCACCAGCAGGAGAAGGGGAAAGCATAACGCGAACTTGCGGCATGCTCTGGATAGCTCTTGTTGTGCGCCATACTGCCCTGCAACTTACTGGCTTAAACGACAGCTGTTTTTGTTGTGTTTTGTGATTTTGTGGGTGAGGAATCTGGGCAGGGCTCAGCTGCTCAACTGCTCTGTGCCAGTGAGGTGGGGCACAGAGGTGGGGACTGATGGCATTTGGCTGGCAGGTGGGGAGGGTCCAAAGCAGCTTTACAGGCAGCCGCCAAGTTACAAACATCCAACTTATGTACAATTCACACTTACCAATGGAGGCTATAACAGGTAATAGGTAAATGTACCATTTCCAACTTACATACAAATTCAACTTAAGAACAAACCTCCAGCACCTGTCTTGTTTGGATCTGGGGACAGCCTGAACCTGTGGGACTAGCGTCTCGGTGGGGATGGTTGGAAAGCCAGGCTCAGCTGGGTCTGCTGACATGTGACTACCAGCACCCTGACACTTGACCCCCCACAGGGCAGTTCAGGAACCCCAGGGAGAGAGCGCCAGGACACCAGAGTCTCCCCTTAGAAGACCCTAACAAGTGGCTGTAACTCCACTTCCTTCTCTCAAGCCTTCATGCCTGATTAGATGCCTTTATTCCCACTTTCCTGATAAAACATGGACCATTAGGCATAAAGTAAGTGAAATGGAAAAATGCATGGCTTCTTGAGCCAAAAGACTCATGTCCAGAAGTCATCATCTACCATTCTTGACATCTTGACCAAGTTACTCAACCTGTCTGATCCTCAGGTGCCTTGTCTGCTGAAAGGGGATAATAATACCAAAGTCACCAAAGTCATCCCAGTAATGTCTTACTGGGATGTGTATGAAGCTTTACAAGCATGAGCAGCTGTCATTTCAAATGTTATTGACTTTGAGCCCCATTCCATCCAAACCTGTTTTAATGTGTTGAGTTTCTGTGGTACCTGGGCTAGCCAAGAGGACATGCCCTACATGCCATGATACATGGATTTGTATCTGTGCTGTCCAATATGGGAGTCACCAATTAGGATGCCATTTATTAGAACAAGTCACTAGAATTCCATCATCTGAGAATTGTAATTACTTACAGCGCTGAAGAGATGAATGACTACCTAAGACGAGACCTGTGAAGTCCTCTGTGGCTATCAAGAGCATTATGATAGGGGGCGGCGCCTGCAGCTCAGTGAGTAGGGCGCCGGCCCCATATGCTGAGGGTGGTGGGTTCAAACCCAGCCCTGGCCAAACTGCAACAGAAAAATAGCCGGACGTTGTGGCAGGTGCCTGTAGTCCCAGCTACTCAGGAGGCTGAGGCAAGAGAATCGCCTAAGCCAAGAGCTGGAGGTTGCTGTGAGCTGCGATGCCATGGCACTCTACCAAAGGGCCATAAAGTGAGACTCTGTCTCTATTAAAAAAAAAAAAAAAGAGCATTATGATAAACAACAAATCAATGGTACCAGAAACATGACGGGCTCATAACTGCTTTGTATTCTGCACGATCAGAAGATCAGAAGTGAACATCGGTGCCTCGGCCTGTCGCTTAATTTCAGTGTTCTTGATGTCAGAGATGTCATGGAATAAGAAAGAGGAAAGAAAATTTTCGATGGTGGGAATGGACCACAGACACTGACAGTAATTTACGTTACCCGTATTATCTAAGCATATGTGTGTAATTCACTATGATAATGAAACAAAACTCACCCAAGTTTATCTGACACATTGGATGATATATATAATCCCTACTTGTACTGGAGGGTAATTAGGCATAAAAAGTAAGATTTAACATAAATAACTGTAATTAGTTTCACTTGGGTGCCACCAAAGCAAATTTTTATCTCTCTTCTGTCTTTTGTTTATTTCCCCCTAGGATCCATGTGCAGCAGTGGCGTTAACAGTTTTCCCTAATAACCCCTACTGTTTGGCTCTTTTCATTCATCTGTTTATTCACTCCCTCATTCGTTCATTAATCAAACATTTATTGGGTGCCCACTGTATGCCAGGCACAGTGCTATACACACAGCTGATCATGGGATGATAATAAAAAGGGCTTCTTTAAACAGAATGTTAACGACCCCTCCAGCAGGGGATACTTTGGGCACCATAAGAACACACAAAGGGGCACATAATCTCATTTTGAGGTTCTAGTAGGAACTCACTAGAGGAGAAAGTGAGCCCTAAAATACGAGTAGATTTTCAGGATAAGGGGTTGGGTAAGAGGGAGAACAGCAAAGGAGAGATGGTCACTGGCTTAGAGATGAAGTGGGGTGTGGGGACTAAGAGGGGACCAAAGAGGATACTCACATTTGGGGGTTGGGAAACTTGGTAGAAGAGGCATCTTCTCTGAGACAGGAGGAGGAACGTCTTTGAGGGGAAGAAGTTCATGAGTTTAAGTGCCAGATGGGCCAGTCAAGAGGGCACATCCTATTGGCAGTTGACACACGGCCCTGAATCTGAGCTGTCTGGTCTGATAGTCACCAGCTGTGTGTTGTCATTTAAGTATAAGTCAAGGAAAATGCAGTTTGAAATTTAAAATGTAATTTTTCAGGCTGAGCACAGTGGCTCACACCTGTAATCCTACCACTCTGGGGGGCTGAGGTGAGTGGATTGCCTGAGCTCAGAAGTTTAAGACCAGCCTGAGCCAGAGCAAGTCTCTAAAAATAGCTGGGCATTGTGGCGGGTGCCTGTAGTCCCAGCTACTTGGAAGGCTGAGGCAAGAGAGTAGCTTGAGCCCAGGAGTTTGAGGTTGCTGGGAGCTATAATGCCATGGCACTTTACCAAGGGTGACAGAGTAAGATTCTGTCTCCAATAAATAAATAAATAATGATAATAATAATACAATATTTTAGTCACCTTTCAAGGGCTTGTTAGCCACATGTGGCTGCCGTATTGGACATTTCATTCCTGCTGTATTACGGCTGCATAACAAAGTACCACAAGCTAGATGACTTAAAACTACAGACATTCATCCTCTTGGCGTTCTGAGATGGAGAAGTCCAAACCCATGGTGTAAGCAGGGCCATGCTCTGCTGGGCGACTTTCTCTTAGCACCCAGCATTGCTGACAGTCCTTGGCACTGTGCATGTGGCCCTCTACTACTGTCCCTGTGTGCCCAGATGCTTCCAGATCTCTTATAAGGATGCCAGCCACTGGATTTGGGTGCCCACCCTAATTTATTATGACTTGGTCTTAATGTGATTACCTCTGCAAAGATGCTATCTCCAAATAAGGTCAAATTCACAGGTGCGGGGGGTTAGTCCTTGTACATATCTTTTTGAGGAATGCAATTCAACCCATAACAATCACAAAAGTTGGAGTCCCGAAGAGACAAGAGGGTAGTGGAAGCCACAGGAATAGACAAGATCACCCTACAGGGGCTGCAGAGAGATAAGAGAAGCTTCCCCAAAGACCTAGAGGAACATACGCAGAGGGAGAGAAACCCCAGAGAGACCAAGAATAAGAAGGCCAGAGAGGTGGAAGGAAAGCCAGAGGACGACAGAGGCAGGGAAGGTGAAGAAACCATTTGAGCATAATGAATGTGGCCATAGAATCAGAACTGCAAGAGGTAGAGTAGAAAAAGCACTGGGAAGAACCCCTGGGACTTAGCAACAAGGAGCCTGTTGGCTATGACCCTTTCAGTAGAGCAAAGGGCAGAAGCCAGATGGAGCTAAGAATTAATGATGGATGTGGAAGGAGAGGCATAAAACCTCTAGAACAAGTCACTAGAATTCCCATCTGAGAATTGTAATTATTAATACTTACAGAGCTGAAGAGATGAATGACTACCTAAGACGAGACCTGTGGTCTCGGGGTAGAAATGGAAAAGAGAAAACAAATTCTGGGGATGCAGGCCAACTGCAGGGCTAGGTCACAGCATGAGGCACTGAGAGAGAAGGGAAGGGCAGGTGGAGGGTCTTTGGCTTGGGGGCCTGAATATTTGGTGATGTTTGGTGCTTTGGTTTCATGCAGATGGAAGAGAGCAGACTTCTTAGGGTCTATCTGGGTGAGGACTGGAGCCGAGACCCTGGCTGCCCCAGGGACTGGCTGCTCACCTCCCCAGATGAGCTCCAGCGCGTGACTCCTCTTGTGTGCTTTGCAATCCCCTCTGTTCTGCCCTAATTAATGTCTGTGGCTTGTGCCTCCTCTCCACTCCCTCAAACTTTGGTTCTAAGTGACTTCAACTTGTCATTTATGTGCTGACCGCAGGGAGCATGTTTGTCCCTCGTGGCATCTATACGATGTATCCCCTGCTGAGTTCCCCTTGCTCCGTGATCTCTGGCACGTGGGGCTTGTCTTATTACCCCAGGAGGGCTGGGTTCACGGCTCTGCCATCACCACTGATAGCCTAGACCCTACTCATGCTGTAGGGTTCCCCCTTCTAGATCACTTCCCAGGGAAGTTTCCTCAGTAGTAACCAGGTCCCTTCTGTTCTACACCCCTTTATTTTCCCTCATGTGTCCTAGCCAGGTTCATAGTTACTTAAGCCACTATGTTGGTCTGCCCTGCTCACTAGACCATAAACTCCAGAGGGCAGGCAAGGTGCTTCCTGCTCGCCACTGAATCCCTAGTGCATAGCATGGTAGATATGCAGGAAGTATTTATGAACATAGCTAATTAAGGAAAGGCAACTTTTGAAACATCCTCCTCTTTTCCTGACATTTTATGATAAAAATTTCAAACACACAGCAAAGTTAAAAGAACTTTACACTTGAGAACCCAAATACCACTACCTGGATACCCTTCCTCCTTCATCACATGCCTATTTCTTGCTATACCCCCCTATCCTGCCATCAAGCCATCTTATTTTCTTGAGTGAGCCACTCTTTCTGATGTTTCTTCCTGTCGGTAAGTAGGTCGGTCTTTGGGTTCCCAAGTCCACATCCCTGAAAAGTCACTCTGGGTTGGCCCCTTTTGACTAAGTAGCCACCTCCTTGGTCCAATCATCTGTAGTGGGGTGGCTGGGGTCCTGCAGGGTAAGCTTTCCCTAAGCTGTGGGTGTGGCCATCGATCCCCTTGGTGGCAAATGAGGAGGGTGGGCATTGTGACAGACTTGGTATAAGTCGTAAGCAGATGCGAGAAATGGGGGAGGTCACACTGAGAGAGATCACATGAACTTCAGCTTTGCACTTGGTGGGTTTCACGTGCCTGGAGAATATTGATGGGCTCCATCCAGCAAGAGTCGGAATGAGGTTTGAGGCTTCAGGTGGATGGATAAATAGATGGGGAGTTGTCTGTATTCTGTCTATGCAGGAGGGGCTTGGGAGCAGCGATCTGGCTGGAAGCAGGCAAAGGCTCAGCCTGTGTGTGGCTCCTTACACAAGACGAAGACAATGTCAATCACCTATACTTGTGAGCGAGTCCTGGGGGAGCCGATGTGGACCTTGATCTTGCCTAGAGATGAAGCCAGAGCTGCTAAGGCAGAGGAAATTCCTCGTACAGAGACAGAGTCTATACCTTGTCCAAACAGGAGACACTTAGGAAGTGAAAAGGGGAAAACAAGTGCAGACCAGTTGAGTGACTGCAGAGGAAGGGGCAGTGACCACACTCAAAGCAGCAGCTACATTTTAGGGTTGGGTGAGATAAATAAGGAAGATGATGCGGGAGATAATATGCTTAAAGCAGTGAGGAAAGAGAGGAGAATTGTGTCCTGGGGGTCACGATGGAAGCGAGTTTAAGGGAGGTGATAATGAGCACAGCTGTATCTGGGGTGTCCATAGGAAAGGGACCCAGATGAGGTCCAAGGGTTTGCTCCTTGGGAGATCATCAAAGAGATGTGTCCTTCACAGAATTACGAGGATAGTACTCAGATTACAGGGGTAAGGAGACCTCATGGGGAATGAGCAAGAGACTGGACTGCAGGCCACTTGGAGGGAGCCAGGTGGGGAGGACGGCGTCGATGCCGGGCTGGTGTGCTGCAGGTGTGCACTGTGCTGGGGAAGTGCTCACAGATGCTCCCGGACAACAGGATTGTAACAGCAGCTATCTGACAGTTCCCTTTTGAAGATTCACAAACCATAATGAACTATTATTGATACTGACACACATTAGCAATAACTATACATTAATAATATACTTACTATAATCTATGTTCACATCAATACACAACAGCAACAAAAATAGCAAACACTTACGTAGGGTTTATATTGTTCCAGGTGCTTTGTTAAAGTTTTTACTTAGACAAATGAATCAAACCCTGATTCTTGTTGCCGCCCTTTTATCAACGATGACACTCAGAAGTTGTCCCTTGCCCACGGCTGCCAAGCTGCTGCTGCTGGTGGTGCCAGGATTTGAGTCTCTATCTTTGCATCTACGTATTTATTCTCCAAGGGGTAGAGCGCTGATCCTTAGTGATGTGTAGGATCTGCCCCTAAGAGAGGCCGGAAACAGAAAGGTGACTCCAAGGCACGGCTTGGGAGCGGAGGGAAAGGCTGGTGGTGAGAGCTGCAGCCCAGAGTGTCTCCTTCCCACTGAAGGTGAAGTCCCCAGGGAGGAGAGCACAGGGGAGGGTGAGGATAGGAGCTGAGGGAAGCGGGGCAGGTTTGTGACAGCTGCAGAGAGGATGGAAAGGCAATCATGGAGCGATTAGGGAAATGATTGTCTAGGAGCATTCAGAACCCAGCTGTGAGACGGAGAACTTGAATTTGGAGTGGAACCACTCAGCTCAGTTAAAATTAGTGGCTATCAGCACTTAGGGAGTTACAAAGAAAAATACATTGTCTTGGCCCCAACTTTTCGCTTTATCTGTGCTTTGGGGGTGTTAGGTAATATTGCCCTGTTACTTCCCGGGGCTCACAGCTTCCTTCCCCTTCCTTCTGAATAATCAGATTATGTCCAGCCCTCTGTTCCAGAAACATGATGCAAAAGAGAAATCTGAAGTTTCCCCACTTACAACCTCCTCTCCTGGGGAGCCCAGGTCAAACCTGGTGGATCTAGAGAACCAAGAGGGCTGGGCACTGTGGCTCATGCCTGTAAGCCTAGCACTCTGGGAGGCCAAGGCAGGTGGATCGTCTGAGTTCACAGGTTCAAGACCAGCCCAAGCCAGAGCAAGACTTTGTCTCTCAAAATAGCTTGGCGTTGTGGCCTGAAGACCCAGCTACTTGGGAGGCTGAGGCAAGAGAATTGCTTGAGCCCAAGAGTTTGAGGTTGCTGTGTGAACTACAACACCATGACACTCTATTGGGGTTGACAAAGTGATAATGAGAACAGCTGTATCTGTGGTGTCTTTTAAAAAAAAAAAAGAGAGAGAGAGAGAGAGAGAGAACCAAGAGCCCAGAGTTGCATCAGGGAGAAACAGAGGGTGGGCAGAAGGACAAAAAGAGGCTTACACAGCACCTGACCCGTCCCCTCTATATCACAGAGCACCTCATGCAATTACCATCCAGGGTCAACCTCCAGCCAGTGTTCTTTCCAGCACTGTCAACAGGGAGACGCCAGTCTCTGTTTTGGAGGGAAATTGAGCTAAATCATTCTTCTGTCTCGGATAGAGCAATACATACTAGAGGCTTCAGCATGGGGCAGAATGCAGGACCTAAAAGGACCTAAAAAGACTGGGCCCCTCTGTGGTTCAGTAGCAGGGAGTGCCGCAGAGAAACAGAAGCCATATTGGGGGCAGCAAGTAATGGGATATCTTTTTTGGGGGGTCCATGTTGCTTTAGACATTCTGCTTCAACTCCTACAGGATAAAGTCAAAGCAGAGGAAGAGAAATCTCTGCAAATATTAAGGGCTTTGCAACAAGAAAGGGACATGTGAAGTCAGAGAAGACTGAGGCAAGCGCCCTCTGGGATCCCAGATACATCCAGGAGAACCAGGCGGACCCGGGCAAGAGGACATTTAGCAGGACCAGAACAGAGATCATCATCGCACCGTCACGTTGCTCCTGGGGGGGAAGGCACAAGTTACTAACTCTAAGTTCATTTCCTCCTAGTCTAGATCATTATCCTTTGGGGAGTATAATTATGTTTAAGTCAACCACACTATACACTACATTTACTTTTCATTCCGTGGTGTGAATTCAGTCATTCTTACCAATTCCATAAGTATTGTTACTGATAATTTTCTGAACTGGGCGGCACCCTCCTATCTATCAATTCAAAATTTTAATTTCAAGTGTAGGTGACAAGGAAATTTGTTGTCTTTAGAAATGCAGCTCTAATTAGGCTTATGTCTTTTGGGGAACGTCACTCATTACAATAGCATTTACATTCAAGAATGTGTCTAATTTAAGCTTAAGTCACAAGAAACATTCTTCTTTCTTTCTTTCTTTTTTTTTTTTACATTTCCTTCTTTCTGTCTTTTATGGCTTCATTGATATTTATATTTCACAACCATGCAGTGTACAGTTCAAGTATTCTTTTTTTTTTTTAGAGATAGAGTCTCACTTTATCTGCCTCAGTAGAGCACTATGATGTCACAGTTCACAGCAACTTCCAACTCCAGGGCTTAGGCGATGCGCTTGCCTCAGCCTCCTGAGTAGCTGGGACTACAGGCGCCTCCCACAACGCCCGGCTATTTTTTTGTTGCAGTTTGGCGGGGGCCGGGTTTGAACCTGCCACCCTCAGTATATGGGGCTGGCGCCCTACCCACTGAGCCACAGATGCCGCCCCACAGTTTAAGTATCTTTAATTTATTTAAGGAGTTGTGCAGCCATCATCAAAATCTGATTTAATGGTATGTTTAATACCCCGGAAGGGAACCTGTTCTATTTCCCATCCCCCAACTCTAGGCAATCATCCATCTTTCTGTGTACCCTGGACATGGTGCATAAATTGAATTCTATAATACGTGGTCTTTTGTGTCTGCCCTCTTTCACTCGTTATTATTTTATGCTATAACACAAATGAATCTTGAAAATATAATACTGAATTCATTCCTTTTATTGTTAAATAACATTCCATTGTGTGGGTAGACTATATTTTGTTTATCAATCCATCAGTTGGGTTGATAATGTGGTATTTCCATACAATGGAATATTATTCAGCAATTTAGATTATTTCCATAGTTGGCCATTATTGATAATGCTGCTATGAACATTTGTATCAGAATTTTTGTTTAAACATATATTTTATTTGTTTTTATTTTTTTGAGACAGAGCCTCAAGCTGTTGTCCTGGGTAGAGTGCCGCCATATCACAACTCACAGCAACCTCCAACTCCTGGGCACAAGCGATTCTCCTGACTCTGCCTCCCAAGAAGCTGGGACCACAGGTGCCCTCCACAATACCTGGCTATATTTGGGTTGCGGCTGTCATTGTTGTTTGGCAGGCTAGGCTGGATTTGAACCCGCCAGCTCAGGTGTATGTGGCTGGCATGTTAGCTGCTTGAGCCACAGGCACCGTGCCTAAACATATATTTTAATTTCTCTTGGGTCTGTCCTTAAAAGTAGAATAGCTGGGTCACATGATGACCCTGGGTTTAGCATGTTGAGGAACTCATGGACTGTTTGCCAAATGTGGGCCTGATTTTACATTTCCACCAGCAATGAGTGAGGGTCCTATACATCCTTTACTCACTCGGCTGTCTGTCTTCATTTCAGCCATTCTAGTGAGTGTAAAGTGTTGTCTCCTCCTAGTTCTGAGTGGCGTTTCACTAATGACCCATGACCTTGAGCACCTTGTCACATGTCCTCTTCTCTCTCTTTACCTTCTCTCCTGCTATCTGTTTCTAGAGAGACTTCAATACAAAGCATGGGGACGAAATAACATGTCCTGCATGATTTACAATCTTGTTAATGAGACACGAAAGTGGCCTAATGGGAGTGCCAGGCAGAAAGGGCCCTGGAAGTTCAGAAGCAGTGGCCATCACAGGAACTCAAGGGTGATGGAAGGACGTCGGGCATGTGGGCCAGAGAAATGGAGAGGACCTGAAGAGACAGAAAATGAAACTATTACCCTTATTTTGCTTCAAAAGTAGTACTTCCTTTCTTTCTTCTTCCTTCTTTTTCAAAGTACTACAGATGACACTGGGAACCCAAATCCACATGCCTCGGGCATGGGAAGAGAAAGAGTGAGATGTTACTCCAGTAAATGAACTTAAAATGGAGGAGAGCATCTCACGGTCTTAGAAAAAAGAAATTTTGATTCCCTGTTCATTCATTCCCTAATTATCTGATGCCACATGATTTTTTTTTTTTTTTTTTGAGACTGGGTCTCTCTCACCTGGGCTAGAGTACAGTGCCATGATGATAGCTCACTGTAACCTCCAACTCCTATCCTCCTGCCTTAGCCTCCCAAGTAGCTGGGACTATAGGTGTGTGTCACCATCTAAGGCTAAATTATCTATTTTTAGTAGAGACAGGATCTTCTGTTGCTCACGCTGGTCGCAAACTCCTGAGCTCAAGTGATCCTCCTGCCTCAGCCTCCCAGAGTGCTAGGATTACAGGTGTGAAGCACCATGTCCAACCCTGATGCCATATGATTCAAGGTCACTTTAGGAAGAAGTTGAGTTAGAGACCATCAGACCCACAGAGTCAGCTGCACTCACAGTGTACTTCCACCTGTTTAAACTAATACAAACGCCACCCACCCACAGACACACATATCCAAATGTCTTTACCTGCAGTTACATAGAGGCGTTCTTAACTATTACCATTTGCAAATGCCGTTCTCTGCTCCCTGTACCTTGCACCTATGTGCCTCTGTTATTTCAGAGTTGCACTATCTTGTATTATTGGTTGCCTGTCGAGTGTTTGAAGATCGGGGCCATATTTGTCTCCCTTGCCTTGTAGCCATTGTGTTGGGGGCCTGCCCTGAGAGCAGTGTCCGCTGAGACCTGTGGAAACTGGCGGCAATCGACTGAAGAAATACAGAGTTAGAAGTGATGGTAAAGAAAGACAAGAGACATAGAGTAGAATTAAAAGTGGGAGCCAGGGGTCCATTGCCCATCGTGGGATTCCGGCAATGGCAGCCCGTGTTTGCTCCACTCTGCTTTTATTGGAGTCTATTTGCCCAGAGATGAGGGAGGGAACAAGGACATCAGCAGTTTCTCAGATCGAGCCTATCAGCTTCTATTGTCATTAGTATTAACCTTAAGGGTGGCCTTCATAATCTGACATCTGAGCCTTGTTTGGGGAGAGCCTCCTTGAGGTCACACACACAGATTTCTAGGGCGGTGGTAAGCTCCACTAGTTCTCTGTGGAGTAAAACACCACCAGCTGAAAATGTTGAAAATGCCCAACTCTATCAAAGGGTAGCCAGGGATGCAACAGTCAACATTTTCAGCTTTGAAACATTTCAGGAGGCAATGTGCCCGGAGAATGTTATTCTGTTCAGAAGTTAAGATAGAATAAATGTCTGCTTTTGAAAGGCATCTCTTAGGAACCAGAAAACAGAAGAAAGAATTTTGAGAGAACATTTTGACTCATGTTTAGAAACTGACAAACATGCAGACACATGCAAGATGGTGTGTAGTTCCATGGTTCCTTTGTGCAGACACTTCAGGGTTCAGATGCTGACATCCCTGAGGTGAGGGGGCCAGAGGGCTCCCTACCCTGAACAGGGCAGGGACTGCACAAAGCAAGACCCTATGGAATCCAATTGTATATTCTCTCATATTGATGTGAAACTAGGAAATAAACAAACAAAAGACAAGGCACACAGTGAAAGAGAGAAAAATCCCAGCACATAGGACAAGAAAGCCGCGGCCAAGCAGTGCCCAAACTAAGAGCTTGTGGTTCTCCTCCTGGCGACTTCAAGGTCTAGACCAGGGCAGAACCTGCAGGTGGCTGCACCCACCAGCCGGGAGTGTAACAGGCTGGACACAGAAAGGAGGTGGGATGTCCAGAGAGGAGAGATGGTAACTGGAGAGCCTAACAGCGGCAAGGGGCTGGCCATGGCTTTCATCGTTCTCCTCTCTCTCTTATTTTGGGCATTTATTTATTTTATTTCTATTAATATATCATAGGTGTTCATTGAGGTACTATGCGATGTTTTGATACATGTACACAGTGTATAGTGATCAAATTAGGGTAACTGAGATATCCATCACCTCAAACGTTTACCTTTTCTTAATGTTGGAAACATTAAAATCCTTTTCTTGTAGGTACATTGAAATATATTAATAAAATAAAGTATTAACTATATTTCCATACTATATTATTAAGTACTAGAACTTGCTCCTTTCATCTAATTATTTTTGTACCCATTAACCAATTTCTCTTCCTCTCGGGTCCCCCTCTTCACTTCTTTCATAGTTTTCTAATTGCTGTGCTCCCAGACTTGAATCTGGAAGGATCTTGGAAAGCTTCCCCAGAATGAGTGGGGAGGTTCTCCTGAACTTTTCAGGCTCTCTACTCTCACTACTTTCTGGCCAAAGGAGGAAAGACAGTAGGACGAGACTCTCACAAAATTGGTTGATGTACTGTTGAACTGTAACGTCCTTTGCCATTAACTTCCTGTTGCAGAATTACCAAAGCAACAATCCAGTGAATGCTAATCCAAGTGGCATTTGATGTTTGTAATTGGGCTCGGCATTCAGACATGATCTTCACAGTTCTCACACTTGATCAACCATCTGTGCTTCTCAGGGTTTTAAATTACATCTTGTTAAAATATGCACACCCAAAGTAGCTTGAACATTAACCCTCTTCATTACCTTCCCTATTGTGGCACGGCGCTAAGCAAATTGAAACCAGGCTGTGGGAAACTGAGAATCCCGCACCTTCTGCATTCTAGGACCTCCTGGCCCTGGGATGTGGAAAGTGTTCATTGCCACATTTGAAGGGAAAAGTGTCATTTGCTATTAATGAAACTGTTACTGGTGGACATAGAGTCACATTTCTTAGAACTAAAAATTCTTTAAAAATCCATTTGATGAAAGTCGTTTTGGAGGAGCACCATAATTACTGTGTTTCTATAGTGAATCTAAAAATGGAGAATCCATTGTTTTACTCTAACCAGGTGTGTAACCTTCTTGGGAGTTTGTCTCATGTTATGGATTATTCATGCTGTAAAATATGCATATCCACTTTTGTCATGATTTAGAAGAAAATCAATGAACATTTTGGGGAAGTGAAGAATGAAAAGAGTGTGGCGTGCTTGATTGCTAACAATGAATATTCCTAAACATTAGTTTCACCCATAAATGGCAGTTTTGAGAAATTTTAAAAGGGGCTATCTTTACTTATACCGAAGAATAAAAATTAAGTAAATAATACAAAATGAAACAGGAAAATGTGGTTAGGGTGATGTGTGTGGAGTTGAATGTATTACTTAGGGTTTGCCAGACCTGGTCCCCCTTTACAAGTGGCATAAAATGAGAATGAAATCTGTGTGATTAGACCTCCTGGAAGAACATACCAGGTCTTGCCTGCTTAGTTTAATTTTCTCAGAACTGTCATAAAGGTAAGCTAGAGGCTACCTGGCCTGGTCAGCCGTGGGGGTGTGGGCACCCCTTCACCCTTACTGCCCTCATATTGCTGGGGAGAAGGGAGAACAATTCAGAGAAGGAAAACTGAGAGATTTTCATGTATTTATGTGCGCGCACACACACACGCATATCTGTATTTCTCAGTAATTCAGACAAATGAGTGATATTCAGCATGTTTAAAAACAAAGTACAGCGTTTAATACTTTTAAATATACACAGCAATTAGGCCCAGGATAGGATGGCATTGCTTAGCAGGAGTCCTCAGGGAATCAGATTGATGGATACATAAGAACGCTTCCCAATTAACTTATCAATGATTTGTGAACACATAGTTCTCTGGAGTGCCTACAAATATCTGAAAAACGTAATTACTTATAGGAGGATTTAACAGGCTCAATTTTTTTCTCTTCAAATACATTTTGTATACACCATTCCTTTACTTAGCAGATTCCTTACTTACAAAGAACAAAAAGATACACGGAGCCCAGTTTTTGTTTGTGTTATCACAAATGGTTGGTTTTGTAGAGTGTAGATAGTGGCATTTTGTGTAACAGTCTTGAAGTGGTCTGTCCTCATGTTCACCCCCAAACACGAGGACACCCCGAAGGAAAGGGTTTCCCTAAGGGTTTGTCACACTATTCTTGCCTGGTGAGCAAAATCTAAGTAGTTTTCAATAGTACTGATGACAAGCAGCCAAAGTTGAGATGTATTTAAGTTGTAAAAACTATACTAAAGTATTTAATAACATACTAATTTTATTTAAGTGTTTATATGCTGCTTAAGTCTCTTACAATCTAACTTTGTAATTAAATTGCTTAAAATTTTTTCTTATTTCCTTCTTTTTTAAAAATTTCAGATTAATATCAGGGTACAAATGTTTAGGTTACACTGTTTTCATTTCTAAGTAAAGTTCAAGTTGTAGTTGAACCCCTCACCCAGGGTGCGTGTTGAACACCCTCACATTATGCACATTAGGTGAGATCCCGCCAATTGCCCTCCCTCCTCCCCTCTGCTCTCCCTCCTCCTCCTCCTCTCCTCCGCCCTCCCTCCTCCCCTCTGCTCTCCCTCCTCCCCCTCCTCTCCTCTGCCCTTCCTCCTCCCCTCTGCTCTTTCTCCTCCCCATCCTCTCCTCCACCCTTCCTCCTCCCCTCTGCTCTTTCTCCCACCCTCCTCTCCTCCACCCTCCCTCCTCCCCTCTGCTCTTTCTCCTCCCCGTCCTCTCCTCCGCCCTCCCTCCTCCCCTCCGCTCTTTCTCCTCCCCATCCTCTCCTCCACTCTCCCTCCTCCCCTCCGCTCTTTCTCCTCCCCCTCCTCTCCTCCACCCTCCCTCCTCCCCTCCGCTCTTTTTCCTCCCTCCTCCCTCCTTCCCTCCTCCCTTCTCCCTCTTCTTCCCTCCCCCTTAATAGACTATACTTATAGGGTTTTTTTTTTTTCTTTTGTGTGGGCATGTAGTTGTTTATATATTGGTTTCATATTAGTATTGACTACATTGGATACTTTTTTTCATTCTTGTGATACTTTACTAAGAAGAATGTGTTCCCACTCCACCCAGGTAAGCATAACAGATGTAAAGTCTCCATCTTTTCCTAGGGCTGAATAGTATCTGCTGGTATACATATACCACAGTTTGCTAATATATCCATGGGTTGATGACACTTGGATTGGTTCCACATCTTAGCAATTCTGAATTGAGCTGCAGTAAATTTTCTAGTGCAAACGTCCTTGTGGTAAAATTACTTTCTTTCTTCTGGGTAGATACCTAGTAATGGGATTTCGGGATCCAATGAGAGGTCTAATTTGAGTTCTTTGAGAATTCTCCATACTTCTTTCCATAGAGGTTGTATTAGTTTGCAATCTCACCAGCAGTGTCACAGTGTTCCCTTCTCTCCACGTCTCTGCCAGCATCTGCAGATTTGTGATATGGGCCATTCTTACTGGAGCTGGGTGATATCTCAGAATGGTTTTGATTTGCATTTCTCTGGTGATGAGGGACCAGGAGCATTTATAAAATATTTCTATCCAGGTTGAATTTGACTATCTTAATCAGAGAACAGTGTGGATAAAGCAGGTGGTGGCATCTTGATTGGCTATCAGGCTGGGGCAGCAACACCCAGAGCTGACGAACCTACTATGGAACCAATTTGGGAGAAATTGGAATATTTAGTGTGTTTGGCCATTAAGGAGACCAAAAATACTCCTTGGACAGAAAATTTCTTTGCCTGTTTAAGAAATTTAGTGGACTTTACAAATGCTCTTCACTGACAATAAAGGCTGCAGGGAACATGGATTTCAAATAGGAAACACTCCTGTCTTAACATACTTGGAAAGAGAGGTTTCATAATGTACCTGGGAAAAAAATATAATGATAACAGAAAATCATTAAAGAAACGAATGTACGGTGAGCTGCAGACCTCACGCAGGGTTGGGGCCCGTGGAGGGGCTGCCCAGGCCAGGTCTTCCTTGCGTCCCGGGCACATCCAGTGCCCTCCTTTTCCTTGCGCTCAGAAGACTTTGTACAGACCTCCGCTAAACACAGATAGTGCTGCTCTGCTTCTGTGATATTTCTCACCATCCCTCTAGCCAAGGAGATCCTTAAGCGCAGGGAGTGTCTCATTCAGCCTTTCCCCCTAGTGTAGTATCTGGCACTATTCAATTGATGAATGAAGGAAGAAATGAATGAAAAATGATGGCGTGAAGTAGAGGTTGACAGATGGGGAAGAAAGTTTCTGCATCTTTGAAGTGATGATCCCTTTTAGCTTGGCATGGACACCTGCTATGGACTGACTTGTGTCCCCCACAGTCCCCTCGCAAATTCTTCTGTTGAAGCCCTAACATCCAAGGTGAATAAATTTAGAGAAAGGGCTTCTAGGAGGTAATTAAGGTTAAATGAGGTCCTAAGAGTGGGTCCCTAATATCATAGGGATAGTGGCCTTATAAGAAGAGGATGGCAGGCAGACAGGGAGAGAGAGAGAAAGGGAGAGAGAGGGGGAGAGAGAGAGGTCCCTTTAAAGCAGTGGTTCTCAACCTACAGGTCATGACCCCTTTGGGGGTCTCCTGCATATCAGATATTTACATCATGATTCATAACAGTAGCAAAATTACAGTTATGAAGTAGCAACGAAAATAATTTTATGGTTGGGGGTCACCACAACATGAGGTCGTGGCATTAGGAAGGTTGAGAACCACTACTTTAAAGGCACCTGCCCTGAGTAAGGCCATGTGAAGACATGGTGAGGAGGTGGCCATCTGTAAGCCAGGAAGAAAGCCCTCGGAAGAAACTGACCATGCTGGCACCTTGACCTTGGACTTCAAGCCTAGAATTAGACACCCAGTCTTTTGTTACAGCGGCACAAGGGGACCAAGGCCTCACCTTATTGGGTGTCTGCCTACTCCTAAGAGCTTCCTTTCTCCTGCAGAGGTGGGGTTGTTGGTCTTTCTGGCTTCACTGGTCAGAGCTGATCAGACCAGGGTGAATGCTGGATTGAAGATTCTTTCTCCAGGAATTGGAGTTAAGACATAGTTGCCAGTCCATCCTAGTCCAGCACATCATTAAGTATGCTTAAATGAAAGATTTGTAAAATTGGGTGTCATGGGTTAGCAACCTTCTGCTGTGAACATGGAGCAGCTAAGGCCTGCAGAGAGAGGTATAGGAAAAGAGCAGGTGTGGGGGGTCAGGGGGTCAGGGTGGGGGGCTGGAGGTGTGGGGGGGTTAGAACAGGTCAGGTAGGGCGGGAGTCAGGAGGAGGTGGGGAAGTGCTGGCTGGAGGTTTCCTGGCTATTCCACTGCGCCTCCCCCCTGCCCCCCCACCTGGTCCTCTTCCCTCAAGCCAGTTTGAATGGGTTTCTGTTACTTTCCATCAAAGTAGCTTCACAAAGACGAGGCATTTTGAAATTCACTTTCTCTTTTTGGCTTGCGTTTTCAGAAAGAAGAATATAGACCACAACGTGTGTAGAGGCATGTGATAATGTCTCCTCTTTACTGGCAGGAGACATTTTTTAAGTGCCCAGTTTTAGGAATTCTCTGGCATATTTTCTTCCTGATATTCCTTCCCCAGTAAATTCCTGCGATAGAGTGTAATTCTATGGTTATTTCTGTCAATTGATGGTAGACTGTACACATAATGTTTTCCAAATTCAAAATGGCAACTGAGAAAGAAAACTGTCCCAAACAAGGTCTGGTACAAGAATTTTTTGCAGCCATAATTTATAACTCTTTTTGCAAAGTAATTAGCATGTCTGAGTGGTTTTCTGATATACTTGAATGAGTTTAAGAAATCCTCTGGAAAAGTTATGAGCTTACCTGCCCACCAAACGGACGATGTGCCCTTTAAGGGTCTGATGTCATCAGGCACATTTTATATTATATCATGTCAAAATATATTAAAAAAATTTAAAACTGTGATTCCTATATAAATATAAAACAGCTTGTGTCAAAGATTTTTTTAACTCATTAATTACAGATCCATCTGGTTTAAGACTACAGGAAATTCTGAATTATTTATCAAGAATAAAATAATGCAAAGTTAGATTTCAAACTGGTTAAAGTCCTTTATGACAATAAAATGGTAACTTTTGTGATGATCTTTTCTCTCAGACAGAAATTGTTTTCTTTTCTTTTTTTTTTTTTTTTTTTGAGACAGAGTCTCACTATGTTGCTCTTGGTAGAGTGCTGTGGTGTCACAGCTCACAGCAACCTCAGACTCTTGGGCTTAAGCGATTCTCTTGCCTCAGCCTCCCAAGTAGCTGGGACTACAGGTGCCACAATGCCTGGCTACATTTTCTTTTATTGTTGTTGTAGTTGTCATTGTTGTTTGGCAGGCCTGGGCTGGGTTCGAACCTGCCAGCTCTGGTGTATGTGGCTGGCGCCCTGGCTGCTGAGCTACAAGCGCTGAGCCCATTTTCATTTTTTACTAAACCGAAATCTATGAGTTCATCTGTAACTTCTCAGAGTCTGTACCCTAATCATCAACATTCAAACAAAGGTGCATGTCCCTAAAGCGTTAAATAATCCTTAAATGAATTAAACGAGCCAGTTATTAATGCTTCCCTCCAAGACCAAAAAGTCACACAAGCTTGCTTCTTTCTTATTTCCAAGTTTGGGAAATTTTTCTTTACAGTTGCTTCCTTTTTTTTTTTATAAATCCCCCTAACAGAAGCGACATCTTTAAGTTGGTTGCTGCTTCTCTTGTGAAGAATTTGGAATAAAACTTTGACACATGCTCTTTTCAATATGGCTGAGAACTTCCTTTAACATTTCAATATTAAAAATTATTAGTGAGGTCATTCAAGTGCCAGGAAGCAGCTGTTTCTTGGATAGACGGTTTCATTTGCTTTTGATAATCTGAAGCCATACCTTGAAGACAGAAACTAAAATAGATACCGTAAAGGCAATTTATAGTACAGGGAATTCCTCATGCATTTATACCATTTTTATTTTTCATTATTAATTGTTTCCAACAATTTAAGTAATAAATTGGCTATATTCAAATGTAGGTAGAAAATACTGTTTCGGTAAAATAGTAAATCCATTTTATGGAACTTCATTACTTTTTATTAGAACATTGCATCTTGGCAAAAAATAAATGTAATTTTATCATATACAGGGTGTCCATAAAGTTCACATGCAATTAGTGTGCAATGTAAAATTGCACATAAACTTTGGGGATACCCTGTGTATTTCATGGTACTATTTAATACTGTAATTACACCCCCAAAATTGCTTGTTGAATTTTACTATTCGATATTGAGATTTGGACGCCTTAGTAAGTTTTGTTGATAATACTTTCTCTATTTTAGATAGAAAAATTTTGGTAAACCATGATTTTACAGATATAAAGTACAGGAGAAAAGCTTTTTCAGTTTTCATTTTGGTAAGTTCCTTTTTCGTAATTCTTCTGGGGTACTTTTTAAATGTTTTCTCAGATAAAGGATTCATCATGTCACATGTTTAACTGTCTAGATAGTAAGATTTTATTTGTGGTGATGTCTAAGTTTTCATTTTAACTGTAGTGGTTTTATCACTAAAATTTTGCAAATAATGGCACTTCAAAATCTCTCTCTCATATTTGTTTGGTATTTGATTGGTGCGAGCAGGTAGTAATTAATAAAAGACATTAAGAATATGATGTAAGCACTCCAATTTGTACAAATAATCAATACACTGAAGATGGCATAAATGTATTTATGATCTATGTACAAAAGACTTTAAAAAAAAAAAAAAAAAAAAGAACAAAGCTAAGGTTTTCCCAATGAAGAAGAAATTGCCCTTCGGGTTGTGGCTTCAGCTTCTGTTCACATTTCCAGCCTGCTTTAGAGATTTTAAACTTGCCAACCTCCACAATTGTGTAAGCCAATTCCTTGAAATAGATCTCTTATAGATGTAACATACGTGTACACAGTTTGCATATATATTTGTCTGTGTGTGTGTATGAGTGCCCACATATATGTATACATACATCCTACAGTTTCTATTTCTCTGGTAGAGCCCTGAGTAGTAATATACATTTGCAGCTGAAAAATAAGGCTAGGAATTAGCAACCCATTCTTTTCTTCCCTGCAAAGAAACTCTCTTTGAAGAGTTTAACTTTTTAAAATTTGCTTCCCAATTCTGAGGTTATGTCTACTATGCAACTTTACATTTCTCCTTTTCTGCTTTCATAATTCCTTCTGTTGATTAATATTACCAAACCTTTATGAAGTACACTGTATACACAGTAGCCTTTTGTTAGTGTTGATAAGCAGACTTAAAGGACAGGACAGTATCAAGTATGAGGCTGCATCAATCAGGAATTGTAATTGCAACAACAGAGACTGAACACCATTGGCTGAAGCAAAATCAACAAAACAAAGAATGTATTAATAGATGATAGGACAGCTCAGAATAGCTGAGAGAGCTGAACAACCGGGCTTGGAAGGTGGCCAGGAGGATGTATCAGATGTAACCAGGAGCATGGTCAGACATCCTGCCATGAAGCTGATACAGGGTTCCCCCAGTCAAGGCTGGACAGAGGACCCCAGTTTTCCTAGGTGTAGGCAGTTCATGAAGGGAATACCCTGATCTTTTGCCCTGAGCTGGAGGGACTGCATTCATTCATTTGTTGATAACACTCATTAACGATGAAAACGTGTTTCTATTTGCCAAGTCCTGGCCAGGTGTAATTCTCAAGACCTAATACCCCTAGATAAAGAGCCCACATGGAGACTCCTCAGTTAGTTCCTTCCTCTGCCAGAAGCTCTGGTGCCTTTTTCTTCTTCTGTATTCCTTTCTAATTTCTAAATAAAATTCTGTCTTGCCACTGATCTCTGATCTGTGGGTTCATTCCTTAAATCCCTGAGACCAAGGACCTGCTGAAGAGTGAAATTCCCGTAACAAAACCAGCCTGGTGGGGCCATCACTTCACCCAACTGGCTCTTGCATAGACTGTTTTGGAGGCTACTGTTGCCTTTACTGTCCCCAGAAACTTAATGCCATTGTTGTCACTGCCACCCTCCACCAGAATGTACTCTCTGCTGTCCCATGTTTTTGGATCACTGGCTCCTGATTCAAGTGCAAGGTGGGTGCTTTAATTGGTTGTGCCTGGATTGTATAATGATGCCCTAGGTGTAAGGGTGCCTGGGAAAGCATTTGGTATTTTTAGGGGACAGAGGACACTGCTTGGTGGGAAATTCTCCAAATATAGGAAGGGGATTTGGATGGTGCAGGCAAAGGGACAAAGGTCTGCTGCTGTGTCTTTTGGGACTACTCATTGGTGTAAGCCAGCATGGCAGTAGCAGCCTAGACACCATGGAGCACCTTCATGGAGCCCTTGGTGGTTAGTAGCCAAGTGGCTGGAGGGACCTAAGGATGATGCCCAGGGGCCCCATGGACAACGATGACCAGCAGGAAAAGGGTGCCTATGGGAAGCAAGCGCTGTCCATGGTCAACCCCATAGATCCTCCGGGGAGCATGTGTGAATGAGAGGAGGTGTGCCTGCAGCCTCCCTCACCACTGTCAGACAAAAACATACTCGCGAATGCTTTAAACAAATAGAGGTTTAATTTCTCCACATAACAAGGACAGGCAGTGTCTATTGACAATTCAGAGACACAAAGATGCCAAGGCTATCATTTCTGTCAGTTAAATGGCTCTGCCCTTGTGGTTATAATATGGCTGACTGCAACAGTTCCAGGTATCATGACCACATTCCATGGCTGGAAAGCGTGAAAGAGACGGCTGGGTCTCTTTCATTGGAAAAGCAAAAGTGCTCCCAGGGGTCCTAGTAAACACCCACAGCTGCAGGGGAGGCTGGAAATATTTGCAATGTCTTGTCTCTGAGATAGAGGCAAAAGAGAATGAGATTAAAACACAGGAGTGTTACCTAACCAACAGGGAATTCTACCATCACCAAGTTTTATACTATGAATTAATTTTGATTTGTGAGCTGATAATTCCTTCATTTTATGTTGATGCTTGCCAGTCCACAGTTTACGATAGGCAATAAAAATTTCCCCTCCAAATTATGGAAGTTAAACAGTGGATAAAATTCTATCTAATAATATCTTTCTCTCCCTTTTCTGGTAAATAGGAGGAAGTTACTATTATCTGATTGTAGTGATGGGCAAAAATGATGAATCACAGAATGCCAAAGAGGTGACAGAGCATTGAAAAGGATTATGATCCTGAAAATAAGACCTAGAGAAGAAAATGTATGGTTTTAAAGATTGAAATGTATTAAAAACACAGCACAGAAAGGTGACTTGCTTCAAATCCTGTTTCAGTCAATAAGTAGCTATGTGGCCCCCAGAGAATTAGTCTTTGTTTTCTCTTCTATAAAAAGGTAGTCTTTTCTTTTCTTTTCTTTCTTTCTTTCTTTTTTTTTTTATTAAATTATAGCTGTGTATATTAATGCGCAATTATGGGGTGCAATGTGCTGGTTTTATATATAATTTGAAATACGTTCATGAAACTGGTTAACATAGTCTTCACTGCATTTTGATAGTTTTTTCTATGAAATGAAATTATAATCTAGATGGGTTATTCTCAGATCTGAAATTGTTTGACTGTATGTAATTTGTCTGGATGCCTTATGATACCGTGTGGATGGACAAGGATAAGCCACTATGTGCTCATTCATTCAGTCTTTTTAACATTCAAAAGCTGGTTTTTGAGCACTGGGCAATGGAGGCACCAAGGATAAATAAACCAGTTTAGTTGGGAAGGAGTTCAGATTGAAGTTTACTGTATGATGTTTTTAGGAAAAGAAAGAATTTGGATTATTTCCTGAAGCAGGTTAGTCTAATTCCTTCCCTGGTGGGATCACTTCTGGCCATGCTCAGGGAAGGCAAGATCTAAGCAGCTTCCAACTCCTCCACCTCAGGCTGTTCACCACCAGCTGGTCAGCTCACTGAAGCCTCTTCTCCCAGAGCTGACTCCATCTTCAGAAGGTTAAATTTAGGCATATGGGAGGAAAAGCAGCTCAGTCAGCTATCTTGTTCTGTCCAACAATTTTTCACCACAGAGTGGAGGGTGGTGGTGGGACGGATGGGGTTGGGAGGGCTAGTTTTAGAATGGTTCAAGAGCATTTCATTTATTGTGTACTTTATTTCTATTAGTATTACACTGTAGCATATAATGAAATAATTATACAACTTGCCATAATGCCGAATCAGTAGGAGCCCTGAGTTTGTTTTCCTGCAACTAGACAATCCTGTCTTGGGGTGATGGGACACAGTGACATATGAAGATTCCAGGTCCACCAGGGACCAGTGTGCTACCTGAAGCCATCACCTATCTCTCAGAAGTGCAGTGTCCTCTGCAGTAAGATGGGACACCCTCTCTCAGAGGCTCCCATCCGGAAGGAGAATTAAAGGACAAAAGTTTAGCAAGTTTAGCAATGGTTTGGAGGTGAGCCAGGAGAGAAGGTTGAAGAACACACATAAACCCTGCTGAGGCGAGCTGCAACCCCAAGGATACAAACAAAAGGTACAAAATACTTCCCCCATGAGAAGGGCTCCAGTACTCCACACAAACAAGCAAGCAGAGTTCAAATGTACTCCCATTTTATCCCACATGAAGCTTCCATTGCAGGCCCACTGCTCACCTCCTTCTCTGCAGCCTGGTTACTAATAGGCCACAGACCTGTACCTGTCTCATCCCCAGCCTGGCCCTTGGGTGGGGACCACAGCTTTAGGGTATAATTCCTTGGAATTCATATGACTAGGAATTCGTACCTACCAATGCAGTTATTATTCTGATGGGTATACAGTATTTAGGATGTTACCTCTATTACTTTTAGGTTAAAACTGAAGGTTAAAAATTTAAATTGAGAATCCAAGGGAAAAATCAAACAGTGTAAAACAATCATGGGGTAGAATCAGCAGAAAAACTCTGGTAGAACGAATAACCAAAATAGATCAAACCCACCCCCCCCCCAAGGAAAGATATGACTGAAGATCTAAAATGTGTCAGGAACTCATATAGCTCAATAGCAAAAATATAAACAATCTGATTAAAAAGAAGAAATGGCCAAAAAGTCAATGAAAAGGCATACAATATCGCCAATCACCGGGGGAAGGTAAATCAAAATCACTGTGTGATATTATATTACATCACACCTGATACTACATAAAAAAGACGAGAGATGCATGTGTTGGTGTTGATGTGGAAAAAAGGGACCCTGGTACACCACTGGTGGAAATTTAAATTGGTACAGTCATTATGGAAAACAGTACGGAGGTTCCTCAAGAAATTTAAAAATAGAGCAACTATGTGATCTAGCAATTCCACTTCTGGGTATGTACTCAAGGAAGATGAAATTAGTACCTTGAAGACATGTCTGTACTTCCGCGTTCATTGTAGCATTAGTCTAACAAATACATGAAAACAACCTGTGTGGCTGACAAATGAGTAAAGAAAAGGTGGTACACACACGCAAACACACACGCAAGAATATTATTCAGCCATAAAAAAGAATTTCTACTATTTACAACAACAAGAATGAACCCTACAGGCATTATATGAAATAAAATAACTCAAGCAGAGAAAGACAAATACTTCTATGTGGAATCTCAGAAAGCTGAACTCACAGAAATAAAATGGTGACTGCCAGAGGCTGGGAGATGGGGAAAGGTTACAATTTTCAGTTACAAGATGCATAAATTTCTATTAATGTAATGTATAGCATGGAGATTATAGTTAATAATACTATATTATAAACCTGAGAGTAAATTTTAAATGTTCTTACCACAATAGGATATATTAACTAACTTGATTGTGGTAATCATTTCGTAGTATATATATGTCTAATATAATATACACCTCAAATATATGTAATTTTATTTGTCAATTGTACTGTAAGCTGGAAAACAGGACGTAGATGGAAAATGTTTAGCAAACCCAACAAAGCACTCATATCCATAATAGTGCAAGAACCTCTACAAATCAAAAAGACCCAGTTCAGTGATGGACAAAAGACTTGAAAGTATGTTTTAATTTCCTATTGCTGCCCTAACAAATCACCACACCTTTAATGAAGAAAATACAATTTTATTCTCTTACAGTTCTGTAGTCTAGAAGTAGGAAATGCATCTCACCCTGCTAAGATTAAAGTGTTAGACATGAATGGATTAATAAACTGAGGTATATGTACACCATGGAGTATAATTCTGCCATAAAAATGATGAAGATTTTGTACCTTTTGTAACAATCTGGAGGGATATGGAGAACACCCTCCTAGGTGTCACAAAAATGAACAAACAAGCATCACATTTGCTCAATACTAAGGTGAAACTAGTAGATTAACAACTCTGAGCTCATTGGGAGAAAACTCAATTAAATTCAAGAAAAGGGGAGAGCGAGGGTTCTGCAAGCTCCCACCCAAAGGGAACAATGTACGGGTACACGGCACACTTCCCGGGTGAAGGAAACAACTACAACTTGGACTTCACCTTCCAAATGCAAATCATGTAACCTAATTGTGCATACTCTCGTATTAATCTGAAATTTAAAAAGTAAATCTGAAGTAAAATAAGAAAAAAAATTGCAGTACTAGCAGGTCTGTCTTTCTTCTGGAGCTTCTGGGGAGAATGTGCTTCCTTGCCTTCTCTGGCTTGCAAAGGCTGCCTGCATTCTGTGGCTGTGGCCCTGTCCTTTGATCTGCAAAGCCAGCAATAGGCAGGCTGAGTCCTTCTCACACTGCCATTTCTGATCCTCTCTTTTGATACCCTCTTCACTCTTAAAGACCCTTGTGATTAGGCTTACCTAGATAATCCAAGATAATCCCTCTGTTTTAAAGCCACCTTTATTCCATCTACATCCTTTAATTCCCCTTTGCCATGTAACCTGACATACTCTCAGGTTCCAGGAATTAGAATCTAGATGTCTTCAGGAAGCTATCTTTCTAACTACCACAAATTACTTTTTTCTATCACAAGAAAAAGACATACAAATAGCAAGTAAAAATATTAAAAGGTGTTCAACTTCATTAGTCCTTAGGAAATAATGATGATATACCACTATATCCCACAAGAATGGCTAATATTTAAAAATCCAGTGAAGATACAGAATAACATAAACTCGTATACACTGCTGGTAGGATTTTTAAATTGTTGCAATCACTTTGAAAAACTAGTGGTAAAGTAAAAAGTACCAATACCTAATATCCAGCGATTTCCATCCTACGTATATACCTAAGAAAACTTTACATATACACGTACCAAGTGACAGTTGCACAGATATTAAAGCAGTGTTAATTTTAATAGCCACAAAAGTAGAAATAACCCAAATGCCTATGTAAAGAGGAATGAATAAGAAGTAAGTTGTGGTATATTCATACAATAGAATGTTACGCAGCAATAAAGATGAGGGGACTTCTGCTGTGCAAGAATCACATGGACAAATCTCATGAAGATAATGTTGAGTAAATAAATCCAGACACAAAAAGGCACATATCATGAGATTTTTTTCCCCTGGGGTTGGACACAAAGCTCACCCCTACCTTCTCTGCAGTGACCTCCCAGGCCAGCGTCTCCTTGATTCTGTGGTCAGGCACTTATGGTCAGTTCCCATCCAGGTGGGGCCTGCAGAGCTAGAGTTTGTTGAGATCAATTAGGGCCACCGGGCCAATGTTAAACCAGCCAAAGATGACAGAATAAAGCAGAAGATTCCCTCTGGCCAGACCAACAAGCAGACACGCCCAGAGAAAAAGGCCTTACTTGGAGTTGGCCCTGCAGACTGGGAGACCTTTGGATGTAAGGAGGCTCTAGCCCTTCCTCTTCCCACATATTGTAGGACTCTTTTTATGCATATAAAGCTCAAAAGCAGACAAGACTGATGTATCATAACAGAAATCAGAATAGCAGTTAGCTTTTAGAATGGAACACTTGAAAGAGAGTGGGAATGAGACTTTGGGCACTGATAATGTTCTATTTAAGAAAATATACTTGTTTTTTATAATACTTTACATATAGTACATTTTAATAAAATTTTCCATAAATCTATTGAAATAGTGTATGTAGCTTATGTAAAAAACTTGGAAGCTTCTTTAGCCTTCAAGGATATAATGAAAACAGACTCCTGATTAAGAAGGCCATCGCACCAAAACAAATCTTACAGCAGAAAGGCACTTCTTGTCAGAAGAGCCAAATATCAAAAGGCAAGAGGTTAAAATGAATTAAAGTTTAGCCATTCTTGAATCAAATGAAAATGTTACAGACCCCAGAGATTATTCTTATATTTGGACTTTTCCAGTGACCTAAAAGTAGCCATTTGAAATTAGTTAAGTAACATTATATTCAACCTTTTGAAATGAGGGTTTTTGCCTTTTCATGAGAAATTGGCATTTTCATCGTCGAGAAGGTACACAACCTCCTTGACACAGTGATTCTGCAATGAAACCATCTCCGTATCTTAAAAATATAATGTGCCTACCAAAGGCCCAACCACACTGTATCTGCAGACAGAGAAAGAACAGCAACAATGTGTATCCACAGGGGAAAAAGAGAATGAAAATTTCAAAGCCGCAGAAGCAGGAATCAGAAGCATGAGAATGAGAATAGCCACAGTAACATGACTACATGACTAACACCTCTGCTCCTTGTTTTGTTTTTGGCCATGGTCTCATTTATAGTATCACAAAATAGCTATAGAAAACAATAATAATAAATACTCTTTCTTTTTATATAGCACATTATGTTTGTGAATAGCTTTCATACTGACAGGTTTTCTTAGAAAATCAGTGTCTTTTGAATCAGATCCACCTTGGTTCAGATCTGAATCAGGCCCCTCCCAAGTTATCTAACTCTGGATAATTTCTTAACTGTGCCTCAGTTACCTCATGTGTACACTGGTGGTAAGAAGTACTCAAAACAGGTTTATGGGAGAACCAGGAGGTAAGTCCGTGGCACATGCAAAATAGAAATAAAAAGGTAAAGTTCCTGGCACATAGTAGGCACTTAGTCGATGACAACTTGATAGGGTTGCCTCATTTGACTTTTACAACTGCCTATGAGGGTAGGAGCTGGGAAGGTTTCTTCATCCTCCAAAATGCCTTCCCCACTCTAGGCATTCAGTAAATATCTGTTTAAACAGTGACTGAATCCATAAATAAATGAATTTTAAAAAGTAAAGCCTGGACCCATTGTGCCAGTGTTGCATCAGAAAAGCAAGGCTCGGGTTGATCTGAGCTTTCACTGCTAATAATTAGAAAGTTGGATTGCAGAACCCGTTTTTCTCCCTTCAAGAGAACCGGCACTCTTTCCTCTATTCCAACAGCACTCGTGACAATATTTACTTGCCTCTAGACAATGCCTCTTGCCTCTGGACGCTGGCATTTTATCTTCATTTCATATGTGTGATTTGTTCTAAGTTAAAGAGTGTCTGGACTCGGCTCAGGAAGCAATTCAGTAAACAAGTTTCACACTTATGCTGATAGCATGTGATATTTTAAATATACCTAAACTATGATAAAATGAGGAAGCATTGAATTTATATAGTAGGTATGTTTAATACAAAATAAAAATATCGCCACAGAGAGTATTGAGCAAATAAATCCTCCTTGGGTTTATTTTTTTTTTCCTTGAAGCTATTGCCTTAGAAAATTAAACATAGCCAGATAAATGTCTTTCTCCAAGGTATTACGGTAATTCCAAAGTCACATGGTAGGTCATTTCACTGAGAGTTTCTTCAACTAGCGTGCATCTGGGCTGTCCATATACTTTGCCTAGAGATGCGTTCATTGTGGCCAGCACACGGAGAAGCTCACGTGCATGTCCGTAGAATCACGAAATTGCATTTTACAATGTCAGTATGTCATCCAATACAGTATGTGCAGAATGGAAATGACCAGGAAGCATTGAGAAGCAAATAGGCTTTTGAATAGGAAAGACTTGAAAAGGCAAGAATAGGACAAATAGAGGAAGAATACACTGAAAATAAAGCCAGCAAGATAAAGAACAGAACTATCATGAAAAAAAAAGTCAGGGGGTGGCCCAGACTCAGGTAGCCACTGTCATTCCCCAAAAGTTGTGGTAGGAAGGCCGTAGGGGCCCACCCAGGGCTGCGGCTGAACTGCACGGCTCTGGCTGCCCACGAGCAGGAGCTTAGCTAAATGCATGTCTCCCCTTCCTAAGTGGAGGGAAGATGGACTGGGAAACTGAGAGGGAGAAAAAAATATTTCAATTGCTATAAATTATACAGTGAATGAACTTTCTAGAAACAATATAAGCAGTTGAAAAAGGCAGGACTAGGAGACTCAAGTTCTGATGAGTGGCCCAGAATAGAGGTTTCGGTGCCAATCTTGGCACTTCATGGGTGCTCACTGCAACTATCATCACCATTCTTGCTGTTGACACCTTTTTTTCTCAATTATCTGTAAGTGATCCTTGCTACTATATAGGAAATGTATTGATTTCTCCATGTTTATGTCCAGTAATCTTACCAAATGCCCTCAGCATTTCTTCCCATTGCCCTCAGGATGTACCCAAACTTTCTAAAAGGTTACAAACCTTTTTTTTTGTTTTTTGGGGTTGTTTTTTTTTTTTTTTTGCAGCCTTTGCAAACCGGAGCTGGGTTTGAACACACAACCTCCGGCATATGGGGCCAGCGCCCTATTCCTTTGAGTTACAGGCGCCGCCCCAAACCTTTTATTTTTTTTTAGTGATAGAGAAATGCTTCCGTATGGTCAAATGATGCATGTCCCTTCTCACCCCCAGTTCCACGCACACTTTTTCCTGTGTTTGG
Source organism: Loris lydekkerianus (assembly GCA_963574355.1). NCBI lineage: Eukaryota > Metazoa > Chordata > Mammalia > Primates > Lorisidae > Loris > Loris lydekkerianus. Next base: position 15,325 of record CAUYPK010100565.1, on the reverse strand, counting down.
GGGTACCGCCACCTCCTCTTCCCTTGCATGTGGGATGCTATTCTCTTGCCTGGAATATTCTTCCAGATTACGCTCCTCCTGAAGAGCTCCTGATCACCTTTCAGGGTTCAGTTTAGTGGGTTTTTTTCTCTCCTAATTTTCTCCCTCCTTCTCACCCCACCTGGATCAGCTAACCTCCAAGGTACACCCCTAGCATCCCTTAAGTTTTCTATGATGGCCCCTTCTAGATTTTTCTGGTCACCAGTTAGTATCTTCCTCTAGACCAACAGTTCTCAACCCGTGGGTTGCAATCCTTTGAGGGTCTCCTGCATATCAGATATTTACATTATGATTTATAACAGTAGCAAAATTACGGTTATGAAGTAGCAAAAAAAATAATTTTATGGTTCTGGGTCACCACAATATGAGGAACTATATTAAAGGGTCACAGCCTTAGGAAGGTGGTTCTCAACCTTAAGACCATAAGCTGCCAGAGGGCAAGAACCGTATTTATCCAGTTCATCATTTTATCCTGGCATAGAGTGGGAATTTAATACATATGTCTTGAATGCATACATGAACTAAATAGCTAAATTATCTTTAAAAATAGAAACAACAGAATGGGCCGCATTGCTCAGATGCTGCTTTCCTGAACTTTCTCACTATGAAACTGATGAGTCTTTAAGAAAAATGTCAGTGTTCTGATTCCATCTGGATCCTCTTTTTCTTCCATCCCTTTTCTAAGTCATCCACAAATTCTCTTCAGCATCCTATCCCGTCAAAAATTGGAATGGTTGTTTTCTTTCATCAGAGCTTTGATTCCAATTGCAAAGACTTTTCAGCTCCCGGTCAGCAAGTGCTGGAAGTTACACTTGAAGTTTCAAGTCTTCAGTAGCAGCCTCTCTACAGGTCCGGCTCCTCTTCCTCCCTCTTCCTACCAGCTATCATGCCGCCCCACACACACGCTGGAGCCTGAGACTTTCTCTACTTCCATCTCTCTCCCAAAAGCCTCCAAACAGAGTGTGTCCGTTTCCACCATGCCACGTCTCTTTACTTCTCTGTTGGATGAATCTAGGGATGAATAGGCTTGCTAGTCAGTGGAGTAGTCAGTTCCCATATGATCGAGATAAAGAGAACATTATCTAAATTGAGCACATGCTCCACGTCTCACACTTGTAATCATCACACCCTGACCTCAGACTGCTGGGCTAAAGCTGTTTGTTTCATACCTATTTCACGTTATACCTTCACAAAATAAGGCGTGAGGAAGAAGTAATCAGTGCATATCAGCCACCATTCTGGAGATGCTTTCCAAAGTGCACACTTGTGACAGACCAGTTGCTTCATCTCTGGTACCGAAAAATGTGCATATGCATGGAACAACCTCTACACTGATTCCCACCATCCCCTCATTTGCCTGTATGTTCTCAGATAAACTCAATATTTCCTCCTCTCCTGGAACTCACCATAAACCACATTTTACAGACTCCTATGGATGCAGTCTCTAGCAGGGATCAGGTCTTCTCTGTAGCTGCAGAGAATCTAGACTTGCTGTAGTTGCAATGCCTACCAAATAGCCTAGCTTCTGAGTTCTGATAATACCGACCACCCCTAAGGGTGGTAGTAGCTTCCTGTTCTTATTACTGTCTGAGATACCACATCATTTTCTGTGTGACCTTTTTTTTGTTTATTTTTTATTTTTTTAATTTCAAAATATTAAGAGAGTTCTAAAGCTTTTGTTACATAGATACACTGTATGATGCTGAATTCAGGGCTTTCAGTGTGCCCATCACCAAGACACTGTTCATTGTACCCAACAGGTAAGTTTTATCCCCCACTTCCCTTCCCATTCTCTTCCCTTCTCAGCTTCCAATGTCCTTTATATCTCTTTGTGCCCATGTGTACCCATTTATTAGCTCCATCTTGTTAGTGAGAATATGCAGTATTTGTTTTTCTATTCCTGAGATCACTTAGGATAATAGTTTTGAATTCTACCCAAGTTGCTTAGAAATACATTATTTCATTCCTTTTTATGACTGAGTAGTATTACATCACACACACACACACACACACACACACACACACACACACACCGTATTGTCTTTATCCATTCAAGATTGATGGGCACATAGGTTGATTCTATCTCTTTGGATGCAGGTATCTTTTTGATAAAATGATTTCTTTTCCTTTTGGTATATACCCAGTAGTGAGACTGCTAGATCAAAGAATAGGACTACTTCTATCTCTTTGAGGAACCTTCACACTGTTTTCCATAGAGGTCACATTAGTCTGCAGTCCCACCAACAGAATATAACCATTCTTTCTCTCTGCATCCATACCAGAATCTGTTGGATTTTTTTTAGCTGTTTAATAAAAATCATTCTGCAGGAGTAAGAGGATATCTCATCATGGTCTTAATTTTCATTTCCCTAGTGATGTTGAACAGTTTTTCATATGTTCGTCAGCCATTTGTGTATCTTCTTTTGAAAAAATTCTGTTCACATCTTTGCCCACTTTTGATGGGTCATTTTGTTATTATTGTTGATTTGTGTGAGCTTGTTGTAGATTCCTTTGTCAGTGTATAGTTTGAAAATATTTTCTCCCATTCTGCAGGTTTCCTTTTTACTCTATTGATTATTTCCTGTGCAGAAGCTTTTAAATTTAATTGTCTTATTTATTTATTTTTCTTATTGCTGTATTTGCCTTTGGACTCTTAGTCATAAATTCTTTGCCTAGGCCTATGTTTAGAAGAAATTTTTCCAATTTTTTTCTCCTAGAATTTTTATGCTTTTGTGCTTTACATTTAAATCTTTAAAGTCCTCCCATCATCTGTGGGGAAAAATTCAATATTAAATTCTCTCCATTGAAATACCTAGAGCAGATTCTTTTTCCCTGACTGAAACCTAATTAGTACACCCACAAAAAGCCAAAATGTAAAATGAATCAATCATTTAGGGTAAATAATGTTTTAAACATCTTAAGCGCTTGATGCCAAGTATCTGTGGGTCACTGATAACAAATTTATCTTCTCCTCCCCAAAGTCCCAGTATCCATTTAGAATTCTATCTCTGTATATCTTTTTAGCTAAAAAATGTGAAATAAAAGTAGCTTTAGTTCATTTTTTTTTTTTTTTTTTTTTGCAGTTTTTGGCCAGGGCTAGGTTTGAACCCACCACCTCTGGTATATGGGGCTGGCACCCTACTCCTTTGAGCCACAGGCACTGCCCTGTAGTTCACATTTTAATAAAAATCCTACTCAGTTGAAATCTTAACATGGTATTCACAAGAATAATGGAAAAGAGAATTTGAGGGCCAGAAAGCTGAAATTATCCATATAAACATAAAAGTCTCCATCTTTTTTTAAGCCTTCATTAAAAAAAAAAAAAGAAAACTGAAATTAAACTCTATCACATCTTAATCAGATAGACTAAACATTATTTCAAGTGCAAAATGATTAGATGTTGACCAAATGGTCCTAAGCAACTTTAAAATAACTTAGACAAAGTCAAATAGCAAAAATTTAAAGAAAAATTTTTTCAAAATCTTTTTCCCAAAATATACTTTCTTTGCAAATTTAAGAATCCAGATATGCTTTAAATATAATGCCTTTATGCATCCAATATGGTTATATTTAAAAGTTTTTTCACTTTCTTATAGATAATTTCAGGTCTTAAGTTCCTTAACAATCTTAAAAGCACCATATTTTAAAATAAATATATATTTTCTAGTATAAATCTACAAAGAAAACTACTGGTGTTAAGCCAACAGCCCTATAGTTTACAGTGCAGGGTATGTGGAGTACTGAAATTAGCAAAACTACGTTCTTCAAACTAAAGTCAGTGAAGTGATAGCCTTTTTTCACACCATGTACAAACACTCAAAAAAAAAAATCAAAGGTATGGATTCATCTTGAGCCCATATAAAGGGAAAATTATTAGAAGTCTCCTTAAATACTGTCATAACAAAGCTAAGGCAAGGAACTTACAAGGCACACAAGCCCTGTGAGGTATGTTTTATCCACTCTTGAGGTTTCTGCCTCTCAGCCTTTCCTGAGTAATCACTGGCTTCACGGGGTGCTTCCTGGCTGTTATCTAAATGACTGTACACTCTGAAAGCCCTTAGTGTCCCTGGGACAGCAGAGGGAATAGAAGGGATAGAACTAAAGAAGAGGTCAGGGGCCATGAGGGCAAAGTGGAAGGAAGACACTTGATCCCTTATTCTTCTGTTCTCCAATTCTTTCTAACACTGCCTAGACGAGGGGGACTGTAAGCATCATTCTAAAAGGAGCACGTCTTACTTGCTCTCCCTGCTCTGGGAACCAACTTCTTGCCTGCGCTTGTCTGCTGAGTCCTCCAGTCTGACGTACCTCCTGTGAAAACTATCAGAAGGTGGTTTAGAAACTGTGTTGCTCAGGCTAGAGTGTAGTGGCCTGATGATAGCTCAGTGTAACATACAGCTACTGGACACAAAGGGTAATCACGCACCACACCTGGCCTAATTCCTGGATTTTTATTAAAACCAAGAAAAGGTTAGGAGAGAATTTCCCAATTCTTCTCGTGGTCTATTAAATAATGGTAGTCTGTACACTGAATAGAAATTCTTTATTTTGCTTCTTAGAGAAATAGGACCCATCCTTGTTTTCAATACATCCAGTGACATGGAGTCCACCCATTGCCAAGGCAGCCTACCTCATTCCTAGGCCGTGCTAATATTTGAAAGCATTTTCTTATGCTGAACTAAATTCTCTCCTTTACTTTTAAGAGCTATCCTTTATAGAGCCATAGTGATGTGCCAGAGACTGTTACTTCACACAATACTTCTAACTAATCCTCACAAAAACCCTTCAAAGTCGTGATTCAGCCATTTCTTCATGGAGGAAAGTAAAGCTCAGGAAGTTTAATTTACCTGCCTAAGATCTCAGCCGTGTTGGCATTTGCACCACTCTGGTCCTCCATGACATACCATACTGCTTTTGGCTTCCCAGTGAAATTCTTGGAAACCCAAACATTTACTATTAAATGAAGTATCATCCTTCACAGTGTCCTTCCTTGGGGATGTTTCTCTGTGCTCTCTCTCTAAGTGTCTGAAAGAGCTGCTTTTAGGCAATAGGACAGTGAATTTTTTTTCCTCCCAGTAAGTCTGTGTCTTGAAAGAGATAGACAGTGCATGAGTATTAAATTACATCTGTATGAGAAGATACAGGATGTGAATCAGGTCACATGTGTCCCTTTTCTTACTATGTAAACACATGTGCACACACACACACACACAAACACCTGTAGGTACACACACATGAATCGGGAAGACTTGATTTTCCTCCCTGTTCAGATGACTGAGGTTTCCCTGCCTACTTCCCACCACACAGAGCCAGAGTAAAACCTACAGAGGTGACGATAGAGAAAAGATAGGAAACGGGGTGTGAGGAGGAAAGCATTGTATCTGTGAGGCTCTTGGAGACCCACACCCACTGCCAGGTGGCTAGCCAACCCCTCAAAGCCAGAAGATTTCCCCAGCCCACAAAGGTGCAAGGTCTGGGAGATAGTGCAAAGCTGAATAAGGCCAGATTCTTGCGCCTACAGGAGCCATAATCATTTGGGAAAACCGGAATGAATATCTCCACTTAAAGGGATCATACTCCAACCAATTACTTTCATCATGTTAACAGGGTATTCCTCAGCCTCAGCAGACTGGTTACAAGTAAGGACGCTGGGTTTGAAACCTCAGCCTGCCTCGGAGCTGCCCTGTCCTCCCACAGGAGAGAATTGCCTCATTGCTCAAGCTGTAGTTCCTCACCTGTACTCTCCTTCTTGTAAACTGATTCAAAGTATGGTTTGTGAGTTGGAACAGAGCTTAAGAAGGCCTCCATATGCGCGATTTCTAAACTAGATAACTGTTGTTTTGCATCTCCTTATTACTAGCAAAATCATAAAGTATATCAGTTCTTCTCAATCTTCAAAACCACGGAACTTCCAGAAGTTCAGCCTTCATCTGAAAGCCACAACATAAAAGTCCAAGATCTTGACATCTCTAGTGTCAAAGTAAAGGTGATCAGACTGTGTTTGCTCTGGACTGAGAATTTGTACAGGAGATGGAAAAGCCAGGACAGTCTCGAGCAAAACAGAATAGTTGGTCAACCTATCAAGGTTGCCTCTTGATTTAGCAGCAGACTCAGGCCCTTCTGCGTATACTGATCCACTCCTCCCACTCAATTAGCTTATGACAGAGGACCAGGGAACCCGCTCAGGTATGCTCAGAAATAAACCAACTTCTCATATACGGGAAAATGGAAAAGGAGAGTAATACTGGTGCCAGGGGACACCTCAGAAGAAGCATTTATTGCCAGGGCCCGCCCACACACAGAGGAGCAAGCCCTGCCATGGCACCTGATTGATGCAGTGACATTCCCTGAGCTTCAATATACAGCAGCAATATATTTTTACAAAGCTGCAACCTTCTCTCCTAAAATGAAAATACAATAATAAATTACTGAGAAGTTAAGCATATATATCATTCTAGGGCACAATTCTGAAATACACCTACTTTGTGCCCAGAGAACACAGCAAAGGTAAATTAAATAACTGTCAAAGATGAATATATACATATCCATTCCCTCAGCAAAATGCATGTGGAGGGCCTGCTCCGTGCAAGACTCTACGGGGGTCTCCGGGGACCCACAGAGATGTGAAGGACTCAGTCCTTGTCTGTTAGGCATCTTATTTAAACCCTCCAGTCTGCTCATAATATCTGCTTCCCAGTTTGGGGCTGTTCTAACCTGTGTAGACCTGTTCTCCAGGGCTTGGGCCATGCACAGAAAACATCCAGTAATTCAATTGCCTCATTTACCATCGCTCCCTGAAGAAGGAGCCATAGCCAATGAATTTTTAATGCATTCCACTTACATTTTCTTCTTTGGGAGCTTATTTCCGTCCACAACTGTAGCGTAGGCATCAGGTAACTCAGACATATTAAAGACGAATGAAGGTGGAAACCCCAATAGGAGGAAAATGATTGTTTCAGCCATTACCGAGCACCTCTTGTATTGAATCAGTACTGAAACCGTGTTTCCCCTCCTAATTCATTACCATTACCTTGGCTCTAAAGTCTTTATGGCTTTCTCCTGCACCTGGAGCAGCAACCACCCTCTCTGAATTCAGGCAGGGAAACACAAGGGGACCCAACCCCACTGTTCAGAACAACACATGCCTATCTGTGACCCGACATCTCCCTCTTTTCAGCTCCACTCAGCTGCCACTCCATTGTTTCCCCTGCTGATGCCTGACAGGGGCAGATGACTGATTCAAGTGACAGGAGGGGTTTCAATAGAGAGAGAAGCCTGTTTCAGCTCTGGCCTGTCTGCTCCAGTAAATCTCCGGTTTTATCAGCTGGGTGCGACTGGCTCATTTCGACTAGATCGGTGGCAGTCCATCTCTTTAGAGTCTCTTGTCAGGGAAGCCTTCACGTGCTGCAACATGCCAGGTTTGATATGAGTCAAACCCAGTGTGAACAAGGATTAACCTGTAAGATTGCGTGAGACTCCCTTTAAGCACATTCCAGGCAGAGACGCGAAAAACTACAAACCCGATTAAGCAAGATAAACTTTTGCTGTGTTCTTCTGCAGCACACATCTCATTTGCATTCCTTCCGCAGTTTGAATAAACATAACCATTGACCTGGGCAGCCCCAGCTGGGAGAGCCCAGAGCCCACACGCCCGGCAGCGGGGAGGAATCATTTAAGTTTTGTGGTGGCAAAACCAGACGGCCTGTCAGAAACATGAAAATGGCTTTTGAAATCTGCATGTCTGTGTGAAGGTATAAAATATTCATACCTCAGATTAAAATAATTTATTGAATTAATATTGATTTACTATTAATTTTTAAATAGATTCATATTTCATGAGGCACTCACAATGAACCCACCCATTGGGCCTCAGTGAGTGAATTCAATTACACAAATCGTTAAGGAAGCAACAAAGAAAGCAACTCTGGACGCCTAGGAGAGACAAAAAGAATGTGAAAATCCATCTTTAGGATAATATAAACATAGTGACTGGAAAAAAAAAAAAAAAAAAAAAAAAAAAGAACTCATCCCCTGTTCACTTTTGTACGGCAGTGGGGAATCCCAGGATCAACTTTTGGGGGGTGGAGGGAAGCTATCTGTGTTTGGTCTCACATTTGAAAACTTCACTTAGTGACATTTTTTTACTCCCTCAACATTGCAATTAATTCTTTCCTTCCAAGAAGACAGTGTAGCAATAGTTGGTTGGTACTGAAAAGTGAAGCTGGGTGAAGAGATCCCCCTGTAGCACTGGGCAAAACCCTTCAGGAAAGTGCTGAGGGCTAAAAACAAGAGACATTGATTGCTGTGCTCAATTAGCATCTCCAGACACAAAGCAGTGGCCGTAAGATGAGGATTCCCAAGTGCTTTTAAACGTGTGCTATTTCAGTCTGAGTCCAGAAAATTAGCTCCCCTCCCCCCCCCCTTCTCGGCTCTCCTATTATGCTTCCCATAATCGTACCTGTATCTTTATTTGAAAACTCCAATCACTCTCATTTCCCTGCGCTCCCTTTCGGTAGGAACCTGTTTTCTAATTTATCCGAGGCATTTTTACAGCCTCAGCAACAGGCTCAGCTCATCTTTATTCATCCTCCTATTCTTTTTATATCTCATTCACGTTTTCCTTTTCTTATTCAACCATTCTAAATTGGGCCAGCCCTTACTCAATGTATCACAGTCGTTTTTTTCTTTTTTTTTTTTTTTTTTTTTTTTGCACAGAACACAAGTACGTACAGTTACAGGACAAAATAAGAATTATTCTTCACTTTGTGATGAAAGGTTTTACTGTGAGCAAGATTTTAAAAGGCCTGGGAAGGAGGCCTCTGAAGGAGACACTAGATTCGGCTCGGATAGCCACATGGGGCTAACATGATGCCCAGGGTCTCCTAATTAGATAAAGCCATTGTTTAGATTCAGACAATACCTGTTTACAGTTCAATAAACAACTTGTCACAGTTGCTTGCTCAAAGCAGACCTAGATGTCAATGCAAGCAGTTAGTACAGAAGTAGTGAAATAAATTGGTCTCCTGAGTAAATAAATTGAGCAGCAATGTGAGACTGCCTCATCAGTACTGAGGAAGATAATCATTTATAGAGGTTTAAAATGGCGTTTCATAAGTATTGACATTTAGAGAAATGTCTTTCCCCACCTAAATGACTCCCTCCACCCCTTTTCCTATTTCCGTCAGCCACTAAAACAAAAATAATAATAATAAAATCAAAAGAGAGGATAAAGCAGCTCTGGGGTCATTCCATCCGCGTTTTAGAATGCTGTGTCTATAAACTTTAGTAAAGATCTAAAAGGTGGCTGGCCTTGAATATAAATTATGGGTAAGCAAGGCACCTGCCTTCAAGGATTTTCCATTTTGTCCTCATAGAATGGAACCACATGAAATGATAAGACAAGTGGAAGGTCATTTGGCCAAATGCCCAGCTTCTGTTTTTGTTGTTGCTTCTCCTTGATGAGTGACAAAGAGAGAACAACAAAAAGAAAGAGCTGGAGTTGTGTTCAGAAATCTTTGTCAGAGAGATGAAGCAAGGCAGTGGAAAGAGAAAAAGAGGGGTCACCATTTGTTGACGACTTTCATGGGAATAATGACTGCAGATAGCAGCATTCCCTTTCCCAAAGACCTTTGGAAGGAAGTGCCTGTTCTGGGAGATGTAACTGAACAACTGAATACAAGGATTTATAACAAATCGTTATACATACAAATAGAGAAATCACAGAAACCCTGTTAGAGACCCCCCACGCCCATGTGAACACACCAGGAAGCACGGGGGGCGGGGGGGCACATTCCTCAGGTGTAAAAGAAGATGGTGGTAACGTGTCCTTGTCAGTGTGTGTAAACTCTCACTATAGGAAGCAACAGCAAAGCACAGGGCACCAACCCAAAGGCACTCCACCAGCTGAAATGTAATTACCTGGGCAGGTGGGAGAAGGGGAGCTAAAATCTGAAATATTTCATGGAAATCAGAAGTCTATCCCTACTACATTCTTTAAAAGGTACTTCTTTTTATAACCCCACCTTCATGCTCCATTCCACAGAGCTAAGGTGAAAGAGCTCTGGTCCCCAGAACAGTAGTGGACGCACCCCCCAATTACACTTATTTCACTGTCACAGCACTTACTTCCTAGAAACCCACTTTACCTGCCTCTTATTAAAAGCTTACTAAATTTGGCCACTATGAATAACATTTATTTTCTTTTAACAAAGAATTTTTTAAATGTGCACTTGGAGCTTACAGCAACAGAAACCTTTTCTGAACCAAGAAAATAAAACTGGAGTGTGGTCAATACTTTCATAAACCTCAATGATCCTTTCTCAAGATGAATATTTAACATCCGCCCTTGTAACTCAAACTCCCTGTATTCCTGGCTCTTTACAACCACACCTGCATTTTCAAAGGCGATCTACAGACTGACTGTGAGAATTCTTTCACTGGCATTTATGATGCGGTCACAGGCCTGAGAGCACATAATGCCAGGATTACTGCTGACCTGCCCTCCGTGGAAATCTGAGCTCAGTGGTGTCTTTATAAAATGTTAGCTTTCAAGGCTACTCTAGACAAAATTGGCAGTGGATGTAGTTTTTCACCTCTATCCTCAGCTTCCATGTTCTGAGACAAAATCTCATTTACTCCATTCTTCTCAGAAGGGCACAGTGATCTTAGTCTTCTCCCCTTTTAGAGACTTTTTTTCAGGGGAAGGCTCAGCAATGCAGGCAGAAAAGGGAAGGAATTAGGAAGAAAAACACCAGGCTGCGGTCCCATACCTTAAATGGCGTGTGACCTTGTTCAACCCACAGAAACTCACCAGCTCACATTTCTCATGTGTTAAGTAGGGTTAAAAAATGATTTATTTCCCAATGGGGGTTTACAGTTACAGAATAACGTGATTTAAAATTTAATGGGCCAATTGGGTACTGTTTTCATAAATGATTATTTATTCACTTGAATGTCTACCATGTTTGATTCTGGACATGGTGATGAAGATGAGATACCTGCCCTCAGAGACAAATTTTGATAGAGAATGTCATGGAAAGAATAATATTAATATCATTAGCACAGAATCATACCGAGGCATTAATTAGGTATTGGGGGGTCACAGATATAGAAATAATTAATGATTTTGGAGAAAGTCATGGCAACTGTGTCATCATTAATGTATAAATCTTGGGGAAAATACTAAGCCCTACCACTTACTAGGGGACCATAGGGTTTAACTGAGTCAAATTCTGAACCTCAAGGAATAAAGCTATGATGCTTCCATTTTAAAATCTTAACCAGTGAAGAGGGCAAGTGAAGATGGACTGTGAGCCTTCGCCAGCTCCTGTCCAGTGGAGATGGTCACTTCAGTTAAGACAGGCTCTTCCTGCATTTAGCCATGGAGTTAAGTCATTTTACACTATTGCCCTTTCTCCAGCTACATTTTTAAGATCTTGATTCAAACATGTTAACTTAAAAAAAAAAAAAAAAAATCCACTTCAGATAATGAACAAATTTCTGGATTAGAGGTTTGGCAAGTCCTTCAGGAAAGAGATACTGTGCTCACTCTTCCTCAGTTCACCCTTATATGGACCCCAATCTCTTCTAATCTACAAACACTTTCTGAATGAGCTCCCTAGTGCCTGAGAGGTTAACCACTTCCTGCTAGATATGGATTGCTAGCCAGATCACACAGTCAAGTCTAAAACCAAGCTCACTTCCAAGACTGCAAATCCGCTCTCCTCCTGTGTTTCCTTGTCTCTGTAGAAGACACCACCACCTACTCCTGTACTCAAGCCAGAAAGGAAAAAGTCATTCTTTAATCCTCCCTTTATCTTACCTCCCTCTGTCTCTGAGACCTGTTAACTAAGCCTTGTCAATTTCATGTCCTTACCATTTCTCATACTTACACCCTCCTCTCCTTCCTCCTTTGATCACCAGAGTTCAGCCTGCATCACCTTTTATCTAAACTCGGAAATAGCCACCTAACTGTCTCTCAAGCTCTAATCTCACTTCCTCTAATTCATTTTCCAGATGCTACCAAAGTGACAGTGATCTTTAAAAGCCAAGAGAGATCATGCAACCCTCCTTCTCAAAATCCTTCAAAGGCTTTCCATAGTTCACAGAGGAAAGAGCAAAATTCTTAAAATGACTTAGAAGACCCTAAATTATCTAGCCTGGCAGTAGTCTTGACCTCAAAATTCTTACAACTCTCTGATTCTTGCACGTGGCTTCACAACTTCCTGCCTTTGCTCTTACTGGATCTCTTGGTCTGAAAAGGCTGCCTTCTATCCCCATCCTCTTGTCCAAACAAATACCTATTTATTTGCCAAGACTCAATTCTAGATACCCCCTTCTCTAGAAACTTTCTAATCTTACCAGACTCCCAGGATAGAACTGAACAATCCCTCCTTTATGCCCTTCCCTGCACTTTGTCCAGAGATCTAAAATGTGCTTCCTGCCTCTTGGAAAGAAAGCTGCTCAGTGACAAGGCCCACACCAGTTCATGTTACAAACCCAGAAGCTGGCATGGTCTCTGGTATACATCTGGTTCAGTCAATGTTGAGTGAATGAATGAGTTATGCAGCCTGTTGCAGGAAAAAGAGTTTCAACTACCTCAAATGTCCAGAATAGTGTCTGGCATATACTCATAAATATTTGTTGAATGAATGATGAATAAATAAATTTTCTCCTTCTTTGACAGTGAACTAGAGATCTGTTACCTATTTTCAGTGTAATCTTTCTATATTTTTTTTCTTTAATATAACAATGCCCATAGCAGGCTAAGGCAGTCTGTATTATACTACCACTCTCAAATACCGACACAGATTTGAGACAGTCTTGCTGGCTAATTGTTTCACCACTGAAAGCTCCTTGGGAAAGCTTCCTTCTAGTGTCAACCTTCTAAACTGCAGTGCTAAGGACTCAAAACTAAAACCTGCTTTATTTTCTCATTGATCTTCTGTACATTTAAATCAAGGTAGGGAAATTCTAACTAAGCCAGGGTGAAAGCATCACAGAATCTATTTCCAGTATGTTTAGATCTCTAAGATTTATATGAAATTCGGGGACAACCCCATAAAAGTGCAGAATAGGCATATTTTCTGGAGGTGGGATTAATTGTTAAATATTTCCTTCTACTGGCACACTAGAATGCTGATATTTCTATTAGAAAATGATAACCACCTTTAGCTTCTTAATGTTTAAAGAAATCCTTTTAAAATGCATGTACTCCTAGGAAGAAGCAGGATTGCTATCTGGCCTATATACATGATCAATAAGGACAGGGTGATTGTTCATAACTGGTATTAGTTCCGATTATTCAGTGCTAGTTTATTACTAGACATGAAATATATAGCCTATTATTGCAGCCCACAAGGAACCCCACCTTGAACCTCACCCTCATAGATCTAGAGCTTAAAGGGCTTTACAGATCATCTAGTTCAATTCCTACATTACATTTAAGAGATTCATTTGTTCATACATTTATTTACACATTCATTCATTTAACCAATATCTACTAAACACCTGCTATGTACCAAACACTCCTCTAGGAACTTGGGACACAAGAATGAACTAAGCAGGTGAGAGTCCAAGCCTTCATCCAGCTTACCTGGTAATGGGGAGGGATAGACAATCAACAATGTAGAAGAAAATGATTTTTTTTAACCTGGTGGCTTGGATTTGTCAAGTGGTGATTAATGCGATAAATAGAAGTGTACTAAGGAAGAAATAAAACATGCTAGGAAGGAAGTCAGAGTGATTGCAGTTTTAATGCCAGTGATCAGGGAGGTCCTCACTGAGAAGGTGACATTTGAAGGAGTGAAAGATGGAAGGAGAGAAGGAAATTATGCAAATATCTGAGGAAGAGGGGTCTCCTATGAAGAAATAAAAGCAAGTATGAAGACCAAGAATTTGTCTGATTTGTTAAAGAAAAGAGAGAAAAGAGAGGAAAGGAGAGGAGAGAGGAGGGGAGGGAAAGGGAGGGGAGGGGAGGGGAGGAGAGAGGAGTGGAGGGAACACTGAAGATGGTATGTCTAATATAGAGTGAGCAGAGAGAAGGGAAGTAGGAGATAAGATTTAGAGGATTAGTGAAGGGCCCTTGAAGCCATGGTAAAGACCTAGTTTTGACTGTAATTGAGACAGGAAGTGATTGAAAGGTTTAAGCAGAACAGTGACATGCTCTGCTTACAGTGGGAAATAATCACTGCTGCCATGTGGCAAGTAGACAGGCTGGGGATGCTAGAAGCAGATAAAACAGGCAGGAGATTATTGCAGTAATCAAGGTGAGAGACGGTCATAGTGTGGGCCAGGAGGTAGCAGCAGCCATTGATGAGATGTGGTCAGATTCTAGACATATTTCAACAGTAGAGCCAATAGGATTTGTTAGCAAACTGATTATGAAGAATAAGAGGGAAAAAATGACAAGAATAACTCTGGGCTCGGCACCCATCACTCAATGGTCATGCCATTGGCTACATACACCAAGACAGGTGGGTTGGAACCTGGCCCAGGCCTACTAAACAACAATGACAACAAAAACAAAAATAGCTGGGTGTTACGGTGGGTGCCTGTCATCCCAACTACTTGGGAGGCTGAAGCAAGAGAATCACTTAAGCCCAAGAGTTTGAGGTTGCTATGAGCTGTGACTCCATAGCACTCTACTGAGGGTGACATAATGAGACTCTTGTCTCAAAAAAGAAAAAAAAAGAATAACTCTTAGGCTTTTGTTGCCATGAGCAACTGGAAAGATGAGGTTTTCACCAACTGAAACGGAAAGACTGAGGACCAAGCAGATTGAGGGGAGTGGTGATGATCAGGAACTCAGTTCAGGGCATTCTGAATGTGAAGTACTTATTAAATATCCAAAGGGAGGCAGTGATGGAGAGTTGAATAAGAAGGAGTGGAAGTAGATGCTCAAAGCTGTGAACTCCATCAGGTTACCTGACCACTAAGGCACCATCAGAGTGGGACAGACACGAGCATCCAGGAGGCAGGAAGGAGGATCTCTAAAGGGAAGACCACAGTAAGTTCTGCCTTCCTCACAATTTGACCAAGAAAAAAGACATCGGACTGGAAAAGAGCTCATCAGAGGAAGGATTTCAAATGCTTTCCTTTTACTAGGTTCCAATTCTTACTTTCCATCAATTTCTTTTTTTTTTTTTGTTTTTTAAATGCAAAGTACTTTTATTCATCCACAGCATGGTTAAGAAACTGACTACATACTGTTTTGGAAAAGAAAATATAAAATAAATTGTAGACATGAATTACACATTAAACTTCTTTTTTTTTTTTTTTTTTTTTTTTT
>CAUYPK010100564.1:0-34722 GCA_963574355.1 Loris lydekkerianus | reverse complement strand
TTATTGTAATTGTTTTGGGTATATATTTTTATTTTTGAAATTTACCAGTGGCTGCTGCATTTTCCACCTCGGCTTATACTCGAGTCACTAAGTTTTCCCAGTTTTTAGGGTAAAATTAAGGGGGTCAGCTTATACTCGGGTCAGTTTATACTCGAGTATATGCGGTAAGTCCAAGAATTTGAGGTTGCTGTGGGCTGTGATGCCACGGCACTCTACCATGTCACGAGGTCAACATAGTGAGACTCTGTCTCAAAAAAAAAAATTTTTTTTTCAATGTTTATAAAGTAAAATTATTCTTGAAGAAAAGAAAAATATTCTGTACACATTTAGTGCAGGCTGAGTGTGTAGTGTCTGTAAGTCTACAGTGGTGCACCATAATATCTGAGGCCTTCACATTCACTCATGGTCACTCACCCACTCACCCTGAGCATTTCCAAGCCCGCAGGCTGCATTCATGGTAAGTGCCCCGTAGGGGTTACCATTTTTTAGCCTGTAGACCATACTTTTACTGTATATTTTCTATGTTTCAATATGCTTGGATACACAGATACGAACCCTTGCATCACAGATGCCTGCAGTATCAGTACAGTCACATACCACAGCGGGTGGCCAGGGTGACAGGCACTGGGTGTGTGCAGGTGCACACTATGATTTTCGCCTGACAAGATCACCGAATGATGCGTTTCTCAGAACAGAGTCCCATTGTAAAGCAAGGCGTAACTTTACAGATGGGCAAAGTGTGATGAATCATTACTTATAGGTCATCTTAAATCCACACAGTGAATACAAGGGCTCTACAACCTAGTACTTCTGAATTTCCCACTAATAGCCACAAGCAAAACTATAGATGAATTCGGCAGATAACAAGCTGAATGCTTTCTCCTCAGGTTTACTAACAAAAAGCAACTTCATGTGGAAATTTTAGACACTACTGTTGATTTAGGGAGAAAATCACATTGGCTTAAGGTGATCAAATCAAACTTTAGGTTTAAACATTCTACTAACTAATCAGAGATTTAGACTTATGCTTAGATACGAATTGCCAGAGCTGAATCTTTATTATTAGTATTTATTATAAACCTAAAGTCTTGGCTTGAGTAATTAAAGGCACAAAGTATAGTAGTTACAACCCTGACCCCCCCCTACCCCATGAGTCCCACTGTTCACCTCACCAGCCAGGTTCTCTGTCCACACACTCTGTCCTCACACCCCTCTTTGTAACAAAGATGACTTCATACTGCCCAAGAAAAAGTGTGGAATCCTCCGGAAGCTTAGAACTGGGTTGTTGACAGATAATCAGCTTTTTGGTGCCCTGAAATCGCCACTCCAGAGCCTCCCTGGGTCTTGGGCCTGGTGAAGATGCTCACACCTATGGGTCACAAGGCTTCTTCAGACCAGGGAACAGTCCACAGGGTGAGTGAGAGCTGCTTCTCCCTACAGCACTGGCTTCTAACTTAGCTGCTCTTCAGCTGACCCAGAACAGACCCCAGGAGCAGAGTCTCTGCTTTAGTCCCTGTCCACGGGGACCACAGTGAAGAGCTGAGGGCGAAATGCTCTCAGGGGTGGGGGAAGTTGTCACATCCAGCACTGACCACTCAGGAAACCCACCTGAGAAGCACCCCTGGTGGAAGGTCCCACAGGTCCTGGGGCCCTTCCCATGAGAGGCAGCTCAAAGAGACTTGTGCTTTTTCGTGGGCTGGGCTGAACTTCATCTCATTGTCACTTTGCACAGAGGCCCAAGCTTTTTGCTCTGAAGCAGCACCCAGAACGCGCCTGTTCACATGAAAGTCCCTCAGGTGGAGGTTTAGGCCACTGGTTCAGTGACACTGGGAGTAGAAATGGAAAGACCTTCAGAAACCTATGCAGCTTGGGGTCAGACACTTAAATTCTCTGTTGCCCACAAACAAAACACTTTTTACTGTTTCCTCGCCAGCAGTGTGATGAGAAGGGCTTTAGGAGAGCCCCCTCAGAGCACAAAGCAAATCTTCCCTATTTTAAGAGAAAAATTCCTGGCTTGAGCCTCACTGGACAGAGGCAGGCAGCAACTGCCTTCTCCACGTTTCTCCCCCACCCTTGCAGATGCTAAGATGGGGTCCCCTACCTGCTCAGCCCCCCACCCCACAACATGTTTCCCAAGGTAGGGCCGGCTCAGGACGTTGCATCTCACCCAAGGTCATTGATAAGGAGACTGACAGCACCAGACACCACCCACAGGGGCTGCAGATAAGTCCCTTCTCCTGAGAGGGTCTTGCTGCACTCGTGTATAAAAGGAAAGGGCTGGAATCCCTCCTGAATGGACGGGCCATCTATCCTCCTCTCTTCCATCCAGCTCCGCCTCCTGTTTGGAAGCTCCTCAACCAGACCTGAGCAGGTTAATGCGTTCAACCCATTAAGTCTTGAACTCTCTTGAACTCTCTTGATTTGCAGTGGGAAATGGGTTTGGCTGAGCCACAGCCTATCGCTAATCAGTGAGGACCTGCCGGGCCAGATGAGCAGTGATACAGCAGCTGTGCTGATTCAGCAAGATATCTTTTTCCTTTCTTTCTTGTCAAGAAAAAAATGCTGTCATAAATAAACTTATCTCACTCTGCCAGCCAAGAATCACTCTTTCCCCTGGAAAGTGCTCAGTGACACTAGGAAGTGGGGTAATTCTGGAGGGAAGCTGAGGACACACCAGACCACGGAGATGACCCTGCATCCTAACAATACCTCGTGACTGAGAGGCTGGGGGCTAGAGGCCTGGGGAACAGGCTGGGGGTGATGGCAGGAGCCCCAGCGTGAGGCAATGGCTCGGCTTCCAATCCTGACCCCCTGCTGGCTAGGTGTGGGTCTCTGAGAGCTCAGAGCACCCGAGTCGGGGCTGCTGCCTGGGGTGCTACAATAGGCAGGATGGAAGCTCTGCCATCCTAGTGCCCTAGTTCAAAAGAAATGAAAAAGGAAACCAAAGCCAGTATCACGATGGAGAGAAATTAATCACATCTTCCCAAAGGCATCATCTGCTGACACAGCCCTGGCATCTGGTTTGACAGTGGACAGCAGTGTGGCTGTCAGATGACCTGGGGTGGGAGCTGCAGAAAAAGCCTGCAAAGAGCATATAACAATGGCCATGGGGGGGGGGGGGGGTCAGGCTGCACGGCCCTCAGTGCAGTAGCCCTGCACTGTCCTTCCATCATCCATCCATCCTTCTGACCACCACTTGCTGAGAACGTCTGTACTGGGACCTGAGGGAACCAAAAAGAACAAGCTGTGGCCTTGGTGTAAAACAGCGTTGGTACATCTGTCGTGAGCCAGTCATCATGCAGATACTAAATCGCCCTCATCATCTCTTTGAGGCCAATGTTCTCATCTTTATTTTACATCAAGAAACTGTTGAGGAACATGGAGAGGGTGGATAATTTGTCTTACATCATTGTCTTAGTCAACTCAGGCTCTGGTAACCAAATACTACAGGCGGGGTGCACAAGTTCAAATACTACAAGTTCCCCCTCCTGGTGCGGGTGCCAGTGAATCTGGGCACCCCCAGCTCTTTGGGCAGAGCCAGCACTTCCGGATCAGTGGGCACCCCCTTCTGCACGTTGAGGTTAGTGTCCCACATTAATTTCCATAATTTTGCCATCCCCCAGTCGTCACTGTTTAAAGCAGAAGCGCGGAGCGGGCATTGCCAGGCCACGTGCACTCTGGAGTTTCTGTTTCCTTGCCCTTTGTCCTGGGAAGGTATCCACCTCCATTGGAGAGATCAAAGTGCAAATCCCCTGACTGCCTCTCCTCCCCCTCCTGACAAAAACCACACACAGAATCCCTGCTGATAGCACAAGTGTGGAACGCAGAGGGAGAGAAAAAAGCCTGGGGAGAAGGAGATACCTCCCTCCCCCTTCAAGGCCCCACCTGAAGCCATAAAGATCTTAGGGG
Source organism: Loris lydekkerianus (assembly GCA_963574355.1). Lineage (NCBI taxonomy): Eukaryota > Metazoa > Chordata > Mammalia > Primates > Lorisidae > Loris > Loris lydekkerianus. The sequence continues at coordinate 30,813 of CAUYPK010100564.1, read as the reverse complement.
CTTTAACTAGGATTAAAGAACCCCAGGCAGAAACCAAGGTGGACCTTGGGCTGGCCTCTTGGTTAACTCCACATAAGCCGAAATCCTCCACCCTGGATGGTCTCTATCACAACAGAAGATATTGGTCCTTTGCAATTATTAAAAATATGCCACACAGAACATTTTATAATTGGGTCCCACTGGGCCATAATCCATCTCAGTTTTCAATGCATGTTTCCTTTAAGCAGATGATGCATGAATCATTTTTCTGATGCAGTGAAGAGAAAGTACGTTGGTAAAGCCAAGTAATCAGGCCAGCCAGAAGCACTTGTGCAGCACCTCCAGTGTGGACCGCAGGCAGCGTGATCAGGCAGCCTGATCAGACCAACTGAAACCTGCATGGCTCCTGTGCAGAGTGTGGGAGTCCCCAGCATTTGCATGGGCACCCACAGAGCTGGGTACTGCAGGGCTTTCACAAGAAAGTCAGAAACACTGAGACTGTAAAAGGAGCCTGGTCCCTGGGCTACAGAATTACAGACGGGCGTCTGTGCTTGTCCTGGGGTCTTTCCTTGTCCTCCTATAACCTGAATGACCATGGACAGGTAACCTGAAGGAGCCTTCGTCTCTTCAGCCTATTCCTCATGGAAACCAAACATGAGCTCTGACCCACAGTGCAAGAGAGAGGCTGGGGGAGAGAAGGCGGCCAGGGCTGGGCGACATGGAAAAGCTACGGACATGCCAATTATAAAGAGGACCGTGCTGAGGTCAAGAACTGCTGAACACTGTAATCCCGATAGGAAAGTCTCCCCAGTGTCCAGACACATGCAATCTGACCCAACTCAACAGACGTTCAAACCCAGTGACACCACAGCTGCCCGGGACTGAGCTCCAGGCTCTCACACAAGACCTCACTGGGCCCCTAGCCCGCTCCCAGTATCACTGTCGCAGTTTCATGGGTAAGAAAGCTAAGAATCTGGAAAGTTCAGTCATCTGTACAAGCTCGTGGAGCTGGGCTTGAAAACCAGGAGAAGGACAAAGCAACCTGCTCAAGGTAAGGCAATTAGAGGGGGACCTGGGTCCTGCAGAGAGACCCCAACTTTGCTGCTGCTCCCCTACCCCCTCTCCCCCGCCCCGCTGAAGGAACCCACTCAGCTGAGCACGACTGCTCTGGGGCAAAGGAAGGACAGGGCGTGAGGCCAGTGCTGCCACACCACTGCTCAGAGAAGTCAGGGCCCACGGCAACTGCTTCAGGCTTGTGTCTGAGGTGCTGGCCACACCATGGACTCCAGGTCACCATGGGCTCCTTGCTAGCTGAACACCGTGGTGACACAGCCAGCCTGCCTCTGCACCCACAGGAAGGAGGGTTTGCCAACCTTGCTGACCCTTGCTCGCTGCCCGTTGGTCTATTTTGGCTCTGATGTTTAGCTCTGCGCGATTTTATACACAGAATCGCCCTGATAGGAAAAGGCCTTGGTTTGATGAAAAGGCACCGCACAGCCTCCCTCCTTCAGTGAGCTCCCACCTCAGGACCCGACACTGGGAAAGACGGCGGGGCAGTTCAGCAAGGAGGTTTGGGCTGAGACGATGCTGCTGTTCCTTTCAAACGGAGGAGAGATGTTTCTCCTGCCAACAGGGACCATAAAATTTGACATCAAATATTGAGAAACATCAGAACACACCGTGGATTAGCGGCCTTGAATGCCAAAAGCCCTTGTGTTACCTGGGTCACAACAGCAGTATATCTTTCCAAAGTGACACTTTTATAGGCTTTGTGGATTTTTTAAGCTGTAAAGGCCTGGAGTGAGCTTGTCTGACCGCCCTCCCTGCTTTTTGGTGATAAGGAAGCTGAAAGCCAGAGAGGCCAGGTCTCGTCCAAGGTCCTGGAAGTGCTGGACACAAAACTGGAGCAGCCAGAGATCAGGCAAGGCCTCTCTAGGGGCTGAACTGTGTTGCCCACAATTCCTACATTGAAGTCTTAACCCCAAGGACCTCAGAAGGTGACTACACTTGGAGATAGGGCCTTTAAATGGATGATTAAATTAAAATGAGGTCACTAGGGTGGGCTCAATGCAACGTCACCAGTGTCTATACAAGAGCAATTAGGATGAACACACAGAGATGAACACGTGAAGACTGGGGGGCGGGGGGGGGGGGGCAACCCCGTACAAACCGAGGAGAGAGGTCTCCGGAGACCCCAAACCCATTGACACAGGATCCTACGCTCCCAACCTCCAAGACTGAGCAAATAGATTTCTTTTTTTCTTTCTCTTTTTGTTTTTGATTGGGGCTGGGTTTGAACCCGCCAGCTCTGGTATATGGGGCCGGCACCCTACTCCTTTGAGCCACAGGCACCACCAGCAAATAGATTTCTATTCCAGTCCTGCAGGGTTCTCTGTGAGGTCCTCTGTGAGGGTAACCCTGGGACACTAGTGCAGAGCCCCTCTCTGCTTCCCTGTGACATTTGGGACACAGCAATTTTAAAGTACATCATTTTTGCACACTTATTGAAATTGAAGACATGTTGGGGAAAACACTTTCAACAAGTGAACATCAACATGGGAGAACCCCTCTGATGTGTTGTTGGTATCCTGCAGACGGTGACAAGAAGTCACAGGGAACCATCTCTGCAATCAGTTCCCAAGGAAGCCAACCAAAATATTCCTGACGTGGTGACATCCCCAATGCCTGTTTGAGAGGAGAGGTGTCCACCTGCAGGGAGAAGATCAGGTCGTTCGTTTGCACAAAGTCTCACAAGAGTCTGATGAATTTATTTTTTTGCCCCCTAAATTGCAGAAATGAACTGAGAAGGAAAATGTAGGGGGATTTCTAATGGAAAGGTAGATGGAAGTTGGTGGAAGAGGGAGAAGAAAACTAGAGTGTGGAGCTCCGGGTGACCACGTGCCCGGTCCAGCCTCCTGCAGCGCAGAGGTGGAGTGAAGAGGAGGAGTGGCTGAGGACCAAGGGCCATGGAGGCCACGTGGCCTGGAGCCAGCCTGCCTCCAACACTTGCTGGGCAAGCTCCCTAACCTCTCCATGCCTCTGTCTCCCCACTACATCTGTAAATAGAAACCATGACAAGCCCACTCCTGGGGTGGTGGCAAGGATCCAGCGAGTTAGCAAAGGCGAAGCTCTTAGCACAGTGACTGGCACATGGTGAGCCTGTAACCTCCTGCCAGGTGGGTGAAGTGGGACTCTCCGAAAAGCAATTATAACAAAACACAAAGAGTGTTGTAAGGAATGGTATGTGACAGACTCTGGGAACCAGCGGAGGAGACCTCTGACTTGGCTGCGGTAGGTCCTGAGCGGCACCTCTGAGCTGGTTCTGAGCACAGATCCAAGCCTGTTCTGGAGGGGAGAGTGCCCGTAGGCAAAGGCGGGCTCACAGAAACACTGTGCATTCAGGAAACTGCAAAGAGTTTGCTGCAGCCGGAGAGAAAGCTATGTAGGGGAGGGTGGTAAGAAACAAGGCCACAGAGTTGAGAGCAAAGGGGGCGGCCCCAGTGAAGGAGGGTGTGGTGGGATCCAAAGTTGAGATGTTCACTCTTCCTGGGGGAGCAGCCGGGCTGGAGGACAGGATCACAAGAGGACTTGTTAGTCCAGCAGGGTACAGCAAGGGCTCTAAGAGAGCCAGGGCTGTGGCGGAAGCAATGTGCACACCGAATCCTCTCCCTGCCTGAGCACACTGAACATTACGTTTCCCAGCTTCCCAGGCGTTCAGCAGAGGGAACATGGGACTGAGTTCTGGCGATGGAAGGGCACAGAAGCGATGCAGCCCATTTGCAGGTGTGGCCCTGGAACACCTTGCAGGATCCTCTCATCTGCTCTTCCGCCTCTGCAGCAAGCTCAGGAGTCATATGCTACAGACAGCAGAGCTGCAGCTGGAGCAGGACAGATCCCTGCGTGGCCACATGGCGCCGAGCTGCTGGGAGATGTGCAGTCCATGCCAGAGGCGTTAAGCCACTGAGACTGCAGGGATATTATTTCCTACCACAGTATGGCCTAGGGCACATGTCTACACTGGGGGGGACTCTGAGCAGGAGGCTGGGGGAGAGACAGCAGTGACTTGCTTAGGGTGGCCAGGCGAATGATGGCACCATTAACTATGGCAGGAGATGCTGGATACGTCATTACTTGTGCTTTAGACAGACATGCAGGAGGTGCCTGAGGCAATAACAGGTGATACCAAGAAAACACACATATATAAAATAATGCCAGGATACAGGTGCAGCTGCAGCTGTGCATTGGAGTGTCAGCTTCCGGGTGGTGGACACCTGAGCAAGCTGTGGAGTGTGGAGGACAAGGACAATGACGGTTTGGGGGAGAAGAGGAAAAGGAGCTGAGAGGAGCAGGGATGACGCTGTCACACAGCAGGGAACAAGCTGATGGTGATCCAAGGCCAAGGGGCAGGGCTTTGAGAAGACAGGTGTCAACAGGCCAAGTCCAGAAAAGACCAAAAAGCATACAGCACGTATGGCAATAGCAGGTCACCAACAGGCCACCTGAGACCTGCAGCTGTTTCAGGGGAGGGACAGAGGAAGGGTAAGCCAGTGGACTTCCCTGGGAGAAGCCTGGCCTGGAAGGGAAGAGGGGAGGGGAGGGAACCGCTGGGTTGAGAGAGGCTGGTGCCAATGAGGGAGAGATGGAGCGACCAGCCGGTGAGGAGAGGTGGGGAAGAGACAGCAGACAGAGGGGACTCTGGTGCAAAGACGCTGAAACACACCCCCCTCCCCCAAGGAGTAAAGGGCATGGCAGGACATAGGGAAGGGAACCCCCATCTGCCAAGACCTTCCTAGGGCACGGTGGCAGCCAGCCAGGCCTGGCACAGCCCCTGCAGCTCACCAGCCTGCTGGACTCAGAGACTGCTCAGCCCCCGGGACACAGGGACCCCAGAGTCGGCCCTTAGCATGCAGCCCACTTGCCAGGCCCTTGGCCGAGCACAAGGAAGATAACAAGGTGTTTCCGACAGTCATGACCCTCGAGGAGTCAACGGTCTGGAGGCGAGATAGGGCAAGTTCAGAAATAACTCATTTGCTGCCGACAGTGATAAGCCCCAGGAGCGGGGCAGATAATGTGCGGGGCACTCAGGATGGAGATTCCTTCAAGCTGGAAGACACCACAAAAGAGGCATCTGAGGCAGGGCCTCAGGCCCCAGTCCTGATGTGTGGATGCCAGTGTCTCCCCCGTTTCCTGGAGTAAATCACGTCCCTCCTCCATCCCACTGGGCTCCCTTCTCAGTGCGCAGCTGGTCCCCTCCACGGGAAATTTCTCTGCGTTTCTTGCATGATTTGCAGCTTCACAATCTGATGTGGTCACAAGCGCAAAGTCACTGGTCTCCATAGACACAGACGAGGCTGGAGCAGGGCCCCCAAGATAAGTGACATCGGCATCACGTGGCATTAGCAGAGCTGGCAGAGACTATAGGACCTACCCCTCAGCCCATCTCTGCCTGTTGAATAACGAAGATTCCACCAGGTAAACGCCTCAATCTTCTGAATAAGCATTCAATCCAGGCTGTAAAAGAATGTCAGAACTTTTCAAATGGGAGGGGGACCAGGCATCTGGAATACGGCACACAGAATGCTGAAATCCCAGATTTATTTATATAACATGTAAATGTTTTAATGTAAAACTGAAGCAGGCACAAAAGTCAATACCTTTATTGAAAGGTGTTTGCATTTCTTCACTTGATCTCTTCTCACACTACCCTTTGGAGTCATCAGTGAGAAAACCAAGACACGTAACATTTAGATTCACCTAAGCCCACAGAGCCGACTGTTCCAGATGCAGCGTGGTGGGAAAGGTGCTTGTCATCGTAGAATCGCTCCGGTTGGCTCTAGGCACACAATGCAAAATGAAGAAAAACTCTTTCCACAAATTGGGATTGTTACTTTTCTGCATGTACATTAACTTCTAGGGGACAATGGTCACCTCCAAGGTCAAATTCTTGAGCCACCCACCCAAAAAACAAAACAAAACCAAAAGCCCTAAAGGCCAGGAGTGGGGGCCGCTGGGAAGGCACACAGCATACTTGGAGGGGGGCTCACTCTCCATCGTGAGGACAGTGGCTCTGTTTACAGTTGAGCCTGATAGAGCATCAGAAATGGATCGTGGTGAGAGTGGGGGGCTTAGATGCACAGGAAGTATCCAGGATGGACTGAAGTGTCTCCCCAAGAAATCGACCCCACACACAAGCCCCAGGTGGGACCTTCCCCTGATTCACAGAATCTTCCCTCGCTCCCCACATGGACCAACCCCAGACCAATCTCCAAATGGCCTTCACCCTGAAACACAGAATAGCGAGTCCTAGCAGGCCAGCTCTCGAGCCCCACCCCTGAAATCTCCACAAGAAATTCCCCTCTGAGCTTCCTTGGGAAGCAGAAGCCTAAGGCTTCGTTCCTTTTTTATTTTGGAGCTGATCTGCTAGAAAAAGGTATTTCGCAAGGCGAGATGGAGGTAGGACGTTGCCTGGGCTAGCCACTTGGCAGACATATGGCCTGCTATCCCACCAGTTAGGAAGTGATTATTGGAGCCGCACAAACAGATTTTTTTGTCAGAGTGGAGGTGTGATTTTCTCAGGTTCTGCGAGAACACACACACACGTATTTTTACCAATCCAATCTGTTTTCAGCAGCCAGGTGGCTACAGGGCCTGGGAGGCCAACTCAGGTGGCCAGGAGTCAGGAAGGTATGCCCAGTGCAGTCCCTGGAGGCCTCAGGCCCACCTGATGACAGCAAACGACCCCACATTCGTTCATTCTGTGACCACACACAGCACCTCCCCCTCCCCACCTGCCTCAGCCCTCACCTGTGACAGGAGAGACGCCAGGCCACGAAAGCTGCCTCCTTGCACATAGAGCCATGTGACGGGGCTCAGCTACTACACAGAGCCAGATTTTGTTTTTAAACTCACCATGGCTAGTTTAATTTTAAGATCTCTTTGAAATAAAAGTTAAGACATGCAAGAGAAACTAGGGTAAAGATGACAGATGTAACACATTCCTTTACTTCAATTACCTGTCTAAATCTGTCAAGACCAAAAACTCTGTTTTGTTTCATTTTACGGTGTAGCTCCGTACTACCCAGTATGGCATCCCCTCACCACATGGACTAAATTTCCATTTTGGTTAAAGAAATTCTACATTCAGTTGCACTAGCCGCATCACACGTGCTCATGGCCACATGTGGCTAGAGGCTGCCATAATGAACATTTCCACCATCACACAAAATTCCACTGGACTGCTCTGATACAGACCCTCAAGGAGCAAAGCCTAGGGGCAGCACAGTGGTGACACTCTAGAGGCTGGGACAGGCAGAGCCCGGCTAAGCAAGCAAGTTAAAGCTGAACCCCAAACCAGAATCAGCAGACGCCACAAGGCCAGCTTACCCTCAACATTCTCAAGGCTGGAGCAGGGGTACAAAGGAAGCCCACATATCCTAACTCAAAAAATTCTAAACCAGGCTCGGCGCCTGTGACTCAAGCGACTAAGGCGCCAGCCACACACACCTGAGCTGGTGAGTTCAAATCCAGCCTGGGCCTGCCAAACAACAATGACAGCTGCAATCAAAAAATAGCCGGGCATTGTGGCAGGTGCCTATAGTCCCAGCTACTTGGGAGGCAGAGACAGGAGAATCGCTTAAGCCCAGGAGTTAGAGATTGCTATGAGCTGTGATGCCACAGCACTCTACCCAGAGTGACAGCTTGAAGCTCTGTCTCAAAAAAAAAAAAATTCTAAACCAAGATAATAAACTTTATTTAAAGGCTAAAAAGAATAGCTTCTATTAGTATCTTCCACCTTGACAAACACACATTCTTGAGGATATAAAAGACCAGCAAGGTAGCTCCCTAGGGCTTCAGTACCAAAGGCTACACTGGGGGGGCTATAATGACAGAAATTGATTCTCTCACAGTTCTGGGGCCCAGAAGTCCAAATCAAGGTGTCGGCAGGGTTGATTTATCCCTAAGGCTGTGAAGGACACTCTGTTCCTGGGTGTCTCTTAACATCTGGGGAAGACCTTCAGTCCTTGGCTTGTGGGTACCCAACTTCTGCCCCATCTTCACACAGTGCGCCCCAGTGTCTCTGCTCACATCCACCTTCTGATGAGGATGCCAGGCATACCGCGTCAGAGGCCACCCTGACTCCAGTAACTAATTACGTCTGCAATTAAGTTGCACGTAAGTTCACATTCTGAGCTACTGGGGGTTAGAATTTTGATGTATCTTTTTGGGGGGAGGGATACAATCCAACTGATAATAGCCAGGATGGAGTTTATGGTCTTTCCCAGACAATTCTGCACCAGAGCACGGCTGGACAGTGCCCTTCCCTTCCTTCCTCCCCACCCCCAGCCCATCCTACACCTGAAAGGCCTTGTCATTGTTCCACCCACACCCCCACCACAGCTCACGCTGGCAGCCCAGGCCACTGCAGGAGGACAGGCTATGGGGAGAGGCCTGCTGAGGTCCTCGGAGCAGGGCTGGGACCATCTGGACAGAGAATTTCAAGGCCTCATTTCCCTGAAGTATGTTCTGGAAGGGGGAATACAGGGCCCACTCTGAGTGGATGCATCCTCTTGGCTCTTCAGAGGGACACAGCTGCAAGAGGGAACCCAGTACCCCCCTCCCCCCCCCCAAAGCCCACAGCCTGGATCCTAGGGTGTTTCTGCCATGAAGACACCAGACTTACCCAGAAAAATCCACAAAGGGCTCAGGATCCAGAGGCACCAAGGACTTCTGAAAATGAGGGGAAAGAGGAGAAAAAGAATTACTGGAAAGTTTGTGTAAGAAGCAGTTAAAACCTCAAATTATATTCCCTGCCTCAAATCCTATTCCCTACTCCAGGAGAAAAACGCAGGTTTGTTCTCTGGAGAGAGTAAAATGGACTTCTAGATGGGGAGCTTCCAAGCACAGCGGAAACCAGGGAACCGCACCAATGTCGGGTTGAGCGAAGGTTCGTGGACAGCATATCGGCCCACCCCAGACCCCTTCTCTCACTCGGCCTCCAGAACGCACGCCTGTCACCCTAGAAAGAGAATTAAAGGCTCCTGTGGACTCAAATCAGCACGAGGACAACGACCTACAGATCCTGATATTGTTAGTTCCCCCCAAGAGAACAGCCCAGCTGTATTCTACACTGCAGCCCATGGTCGTTATCACACATTCAGACCCTGCCATCCACTTCTTATATCCCATTCTCAAATATGAGCCAGTAACCAAGAGTCTTAGACATTCGAAGAAAGTCCCTGTCAGAGAGATAGTGACCAAAACACAGAGAAAAGGGAGGAAACAGCGATAACAAGTACAGAAGAAAACTTCAAAAACAGGAAACCATTATCAATATCCTTAGATAGACAATAAGATACATGGCGCTCGTGAAAAAAAAAAAAAATTTTTAAGAGAAACATTTAGAGAACAAAAGAGTAGTTATACATTTAAAATGGAACATCGTAAATGAGAAAGCTCATTAGAGAAGTTGAAGATTAACACAGAGAAAATAGAGCAAAAAATGAAAGATTAGTTCAAGACATTCCACAGAGGTATGAAAATAGAGCTCCAGAGAGAGAGAAAAAGCAGGGAAAGCATCAGGATACAACTGAGAAGATGTCTGAGAATGGAAAGACTTGGCTTTCTGGGCTGACGGACCCAGAGAATGCCCCACGTGACAGGTGAAAAGATGCCACCTCAAGACAATCATCATGAAACGTAGAACATTGAGGGCCGGGGACGGTGGCTCACAGCACTCTACCCAGGGCAGAGTGAGACTCTGTCTCCAAAGGGGGGGGAAAAAAATTAAGAACATTGAGGATAAAAAGAAGACCTACCAGCTGTCAGAGACATAAAAATGGGTCTGATTACAAAGGACCAGGAATCAGAGGAACCCTGGGTACCAGAATACAATGCAGCAAAAATCTGGGGAAAAGTGATTTTCAAACCATAATTCTGCACCAGCCAAACTGCCCCCTCAGCACAAGAGCAGAATGGAGACAGCATCAGACACTCTGGGCATCGGCCTCACACCCACCCGGGAAGCTACTGGAAGGTGTACTCCACCAAACAGGGAGAGAGAACCCAGGACCGCTTCTATCAACTGATAAAACAGAGGTCTGGAGGGATAAAAATATAGGGTTTTTCTTTAATAAGCTTCCTTTCATGAGGACACTTTATACATTGTTAAGAGTGAAAACAATTACCCTATTCTAATTTCTCAAATTCCTTGAAATCACAGTCAATTCCAAATTCGGTTTAGGTAACAGAGGAGAGAGCTAACTGCACTGATGGCCCACCTGCTTTTCTCTTTGTATACGTCCCCCTTGTGGGTCTTAAAAATGGCTTACTTTGCATTCCCATTATTTTCTAGTATGACAAGCAGGAGTCAGAAAAGCAGAGATAAAAGAAATTATTAAATGGTCTTGTCATCTTCTAACTAAACATTTCTTTTTTTTTTTTTTTTTTGAGACAGAGTATTACTCAGTTACCCTGGGTAGAGTGCTGTGACATCACAGCTCACAGTAACCTCCAACTCTTGGGCTTAAGCGATCCTCTTGTCTCAGCCTCCTAAGTAGCTGGGCTACAGGCACTTCACACAAGGCCTGGCTAGTTTTTCTATTTGTAGTAGAGACGGGGGTCTCTCACTTTTGCTCAGGCTGATTTTGAACTCCTGAACTCAAGGAATCCATCTGCCTTGGCCTCCCAGAGTGCTAGCATTACAAGTGTGAACTGCCATGCCCGGCCTAACTAAAAATTTCTTTCTGAGTGAAGGAACAAACAAGTGAAGATTTAGGTAATGTATATCACCTATACATTACCAGGTGGACAGAAGGGAAACCGGACAAGGAACGCAGAGACTAGTGGATCAGCCAGGAAGAATCAGGAGGTCACTTTCAGGTAAAGGTTTTACAATTGATTCATAAACCTAAATTCTGTGGAAAAGAACCAAAAGTGGTGATAAAATTCACACTTCCTAGGTTCACATTTCAGACAGGTTCTGTCTTTTTTTTTTTTTTGCAGTTTTTGACTGTCGGGTTTGAACCCTCCACCTCCGGTATATGGGGCCAGCGCCCTACTCCTTTGAGCCACAGGCGCTGCCCCCGGCTCAGTCTTAACTTCTCAGTTCCTTCTCTTTACTCAACCTTCAGCCTGTGGCTTTACATATGATGCCAAGTCTCTGCAGGGTGGCGGGCATTATTACTTTTTTACTCTTGCCTGGTCACCATGCAGATACATAAAACAGCCCAGGGAGATGAGTGATCTCCCCAAGCTCACAGGAAGATCAGAGGTGCAGCTGGGACGAGAACCCTGCACCTGGCTTTACCTGCCTTGTCTCCAAGGAAAGCAAGCCAGCCCCAGAAGACCCCTGGGCTCTAGCCCCAGTGAGACCACGGCCACCTTTTCTCCTCCAAGCATAGAGCTGTCACCTGTGTTAACTCCCAGCAGCTGACTTCAGCTTCCAGAAAACAGAGGCCAGTAGAGCTCTACCCCTTCAAACCTGAGCCCTGTGCCCACCTCCACCCACCTTGTCCCCTTCCTTCCTGAGGCCCATCGCTCAAGCTCAGCTCTTGTCACACTGATGACCCTGCCCTACACCTGGTCTCTTCTCTCCTTTTCTTCCAGTTACTTGTCATCAGCTTTGAAACATGCTCATGTCCCTCCCTTCCTACACACACACACAGGTCTCAGGCTCCCCACCCCTGCTGAGTGACCTCCCATAAGAGTGTCCGTCACACAAGGACCCCTCCCCCCAACCTCCTTCCTTTAATCCAAGGGCCTCTTTTTTGTTCTTTCCTCACTGAGCTGCCTGATAACCTGAATCCATGGACCACCCCCTCCTTCATGACCTTCTCCTCTGTCCTTCCAGCTTTGCTCACGCCCTGAGCCTCCCTTCCTGTGTCCTCTCTGCAGATCTGCCTTCCTGCAGCCCCTAGGGCAACCCTGGCCTTCGGATCCAGGCACTCAGCCTTCTCCCTGGGAACATGCCTCCCTCCACTATGTCCCTTAGCAGCCCTTCACTGCAGCCCAACCTCCAGGCTGAGTATCACCTGCCAGATGGCCATGCCTGGTCACCCCATGGAGACTTCAAATTCAGCACCTGCACATCCCTCTTGCCCTGTTCCCACAAACCACAAACCTTCTCCTCTTCCTGGACAATTTGGCCTTGCTTACCCTCCCCCAGAGAGGCTTCCCACGCCCCACTATGTCCACCATGCTGAGATGTCTCTGGCCGCCAATCGTCTTTCCTCAGGGCCTCACACATGCTGTTCCCGCCCCGGCCCGCAACCCTCTCCACCCTGTACCTTTAAAGGACAGAGTCCGAACTCTCCATCTCAGCTCAGATGCCACTTCTTCCAGGGGCCTCTGAGTCCCTACGCCAGTATCAGAAGCCCTTCTGCTGCGGCCCTCCTGTCCCAGTGCCCTCATCGGAGCTGCTAGTGGGGTCTTGCTACACAAGGATGGCAGCCTGAGTCTGTCCCGTTCACCACTGAGCTCTTGGCTTCAAGCCCAGAGCTGGTGCATAAGGTGCTCCAGTGTTCAAATCTGCCGACTTTCAGTTGCAGGAAGAAGGTGCTTACCGCAGGGACCCCTGCAGACAGTGGCAGCTTTGGTCCCAGTGACTGGACACAGTGGGCCCTTCATAGCTGTTGGCTGCTTCTGCACCATGACTGCGTGAGCAGGTGGGTGCCCCTGGGCAGACCAGGACATGAGCTCACACTAGGGGGCTCGGCCACTAGGCAGAGAAGCACGGCTCCGCCTGGCTGAGGCTGGATGGGCCAGATGCAGCCCAAGGTGCTGGGCGCTGGGCCAGGGTGCTAATCCTGGCCCAGGACTCTGGGTATTGGCCCAGGGTACTAGTGCTGGCCCAGGATGCTAGTGCCATCCCTGGGTGCTTGTGCCAAACCCAGGGTGCTTGTGCCAACCCAGGGTGCTGGTACCATCCCAGGGTGTTTGTGCCATCCCAGGGTGCTTGTGCCAGTCCAGGGTGCTAGTGCCAGTCCAGGGTGTTTGTGCCATCCCAGGGTGCTTGTGCCAACCCAGGATGCTAGTGCCAGTCCAGGGCACTAGTGCCGGCCTACAATCTAGTGCCGACCCAGGGTGCTAGTGCCGACCCAGGGCGCTAGTGCCATCCTAGGGCGCTAGTGCCAGTCCAGGATGCTAGTGGCAGTCCAGAGTGCTAGGTGCAGCACTGTGCACACCACCCTGGGATGCCCCAGCCTTGCTGGCTCACCTCCCCACTTGCCTCCACCTGCTATCCCTCCTGACATAATTAAACAGGGCCTGGTGGACTTGGTGTCACTTTCCTGGGAACCGAGCTCCCTGATGGGTGGAAGGAGAAGCAGTGCAGGGGAAAGTCAAGATGCCCAGAGCCTGTGCAGTGATCTCCCCCGGAGCCAATTGTCCTGGGGTCCTAACCTCCCAGCTTCGGTTTCCTCATCTCTGAAATGGAGACAATGGTGGCGCCAACCTACAGGCATCCTGGGGCACAGAACAGAAGGCGGGGACACACCACTTCTGTAGAAGTGGGACTTTTCCCTCTTCTGTTAGTAAATTGGCCATTTTTTTCTTTGCCCCAGAACAAATAAAATTGACCAAAGGTTTGCCATTCATACTCCTTTGACAGACATGTCATATTCCAACAGCCACACATATTTTCCTTCCTTGTGGGAAGTGGGGGGATGGCCCTGTCCTGCCCCTATGGCCACGCTTAGGGCCAGAGCTCCCCTCATTCATTCACTGATCAGACACTGACTGAGGACCACACTCTAGAGGGGGAGATAGGTAATAAATGATAACCTAGGTACATAACTTAGTTATATAGTAGGTTAAAGGTCACAAAGAAATAAATACTGGGGGTGGGAGGGTGGGCCAGGTTGTGACCTAAGCAGCTTGGTCAACCTGAATCTCATCAAGAGGTGAGATTAGAGCAAAAGCTGGGGTCAGCCTTGGTGCAATCTGGAGAAAGACTGTTCCAGATACAGGGAGCAAGGCTCTGGGGTGGGGCGTGCCTGGCGTGTCTGTAGACTCCTCAGCCAGATATCGGTTCACTCCTTCACCTGACTCTAATCCTGGCACCTGCCGACAGCCTGGGTGGGGGCTGGGCCTTGCCCCATACATGACCTGTTCCCACAGGAGCACTTGGTCACCATGGGAAGACCCTCCCTTCAACCTGCACCCAGCCCAATTCCACCCTGAGGTGTCACATGGGTCAGCCTGCAGACCTGGACTCTGTCATCCAGGGTCCCTTCCATCGGCCTGGTCGCAACTCACAGCCACCAGGAACAGTGGTTGGAACTGGAGGTGGCCCTGGAATATAAGGGCTGCTTGGATGGTGAACACACCGGTGAGCAGATGGATGAAGGAGAGAAGGGGGGGGTCGCAGGTGAGCTAGCATAAGGAGGGGGGAAAATCCTGTCCTTCCCCAAAAACATCCTGAAGAGGAACATCATGTCCCCTGAGCACTGTTTCTGCCCCCTCCACCAGCCCCACTAATGAGGCCCCTGTCTCCAGCCTCAGCCCCAGACTCACATCACACCCAGCTAGCTTCATCCGCCTCCTTGCACCGCTTATGGTGCAAGGTTGTGGAAATGCAGGTGCTGCCTGTGCGCCTCCACGCTATATGAGGTGGGCCAGGAATTGCCAAACATTTTCTAGCAATAGGATTATTCCTTCAAATGAAAACCTGCAAAGAACACAGTAGACAGGCAGCTGTTAAAGTGTGAGCTGATAAAAGTGGACATGAGGAGCCCAGGTGTGGCCCCGACATGCCCTCCTCAGCTCATACTTTTGTCTCCCCTGGGCCCTAGGACCCCAAAGAGCCCCTGAGGGGCCCCCAGCAGACCCACCGGCTCCCAGAGCAGAGGCAGCAGGCATCCTTGGCCTGTGGCTCACAGCCTGGAGAGGAGTGATGGGCCCAGCTGAGAGAGGCCACTGGAAACTGAAGGGGGTATGTGTATGTGTGTGCATGCACTTAGACGTGTCTGTTCCCGAAGTAGGGGTGTGTGTATGTGCATTTACACGTGTCTATGTCTGTGTGTCTATGTGAGAGACAGAGAATGCCTGTGTGAACAAGTGTGAGAGCTTGTGTGTGTGTTTGTGTGCATCAGTGTGAGAGTGTGTGTGTGAGAAAGTGTGAGGGGGGTGTGACAGAGAGAGACGTGGCGAGCTGGATCAATGTGCAGCTGACTCTACAGCCAAGAACACAGGCCAGTCAGAGCCACTTCAGCAAATGGCCATAAAACCAGACATAAATAGGAAATCCCCTAACTGCAGGGATTTCTCTAGTAGGAGTGGTGTGATAAAGCACTATCTGAACTAAGCCAAGTCTGTGGTGACCCCAGTGGTGTGGGCAGACAGAGATGAAACCCCATTTCCCCATCAGTGACCCCAGGAAACTTCCAAGGCCAAGGGCCTGGCTCCCAATTCCTGGGTCAGGGTTGGGCCTCCAGGACTGAGGAACAAGGACCCTCCCAGGAACTTGGGCATCACAGCATGGGGGCACAGTGCTGGGGAAGAGGAGCACCCCCTCGTCCATTCAGCATGTCTGTGGCTCAGCAGGAGATGACCTCAGGCCCCTGGCACCAGGACCCCCAGACCCCCCTCACCACACAGCATGCTGCCAGCAAACCCTGACGTTCAAGGTAACAGCCTCGTGTGGCACCTCCCTGCTTTCCCACAGCCACTGACCTCAGGAACAAGCAAAACCAGCTAGCCCCCAGCCACCCTCTGAAAGGGGGCCAGGAAAGAAGCCCAGATCTTGAAACCCATCTGCACTTCCTCCGCCATGCTCACTGCCTCAATAGTCTCAAGGACTAGAATCACTAGGCAACTCCAACTGTAATTCCATTTTAAGTGTCAGAAACTGCCACTGCAGCCCATCCCCGGTGGCCACCATCAGTGAAGACACATCCAGATGAGGCGGCACACAGCCAGCTCCCAGGCAGCAGCTGGGAGGAGGGCAACCCTGCTAGGATCCCCGAGAGACAAGCAGGTCCTGCACCCCCACCCCACTTTTTGACACCTGCCTTCCAAAGACCCCATCCAGGGCCTTACCTGTCCCCTGCAAGGCAGGTGAACCAGGTCAAAGTGTCTTCCTGACCCCACGAACTTCCCACTCCAGGCAGCGTCTCCCTCAGGGACACCCTGTTGCTCCTTCCTGTGGCCTCCCCAGACACCTCTCCTGGCCGTGGCACCACTGGAGTGACCAGGACCAGCGAGGAGCTGTCAGGCAGATGAGGATGGGGCTCCCACCAAGGCTCAGCACCCAGGCATGAGCACAGTGGACGGCAGGAGAGGGATGCAGACAGGCAACTGTTTAAGACAGCAAGAGAGTGACCAGAAGTGGCCGGCATCTTCCCCGGAGCCTTGTAAAGGAAAGACCATCATCCCCTTTTACAGGTGAGGAACTTGAGGCTCAAAGAGGTTCAGACAATTGCTCACAGTCACACAGCTGTTAAGAGAGAGTCATGGGACCAGCTAGGGGGTGGACCAGGCAGGGACAAGGGACAGCCAGGTCTGTGCTGTGTGACTCTTCTGTGCCCCGTGGGCTGCTTCACTCCACTCAGCAGAGTTGCGCAGAGACCTTCCTCCAACACCTGCCTGAGGTCACACACGGGGTCTGAGTCCCCCTTCACTCTGAGAACATACTCCAGCCAGCCAAGCACTGAAGTTTCCTCATCTTAATTCTGTGAGAGCAAGCTCACTGAACTTTCTCGTTAAATCATGCTCAGAGCTGGATTTCTTACAACCCCACAAACTCCCCCATGTCAAATGCAAGGTGCGGGAACTGCAGCCAGCCCCACAGAGGTCAGAACAGCAGGAGGCCAGGAGAGCCGGGAGGGCTCAGCCAGCGGGAGCAGGTGCTCTGTGCTATGGGGAGCTGCGGCCAGGCCACCAAGGGAAGAGCCAGGGCCTGTGACCACAAACCACACCTAAATCCACCTTCTGGGGGTTCTCAGAGGTGAGGACCCCCAAGATTGTGGCCATGAGGGGCAAAGGACTTTGTTTCTCGGCTCCCATTTCCCCATTCATGCAGGCCGTGCTGGTCTCCAGGCCGCTCCGAGACCTGGCTTTCCAACCACGGGGCTTGTCTACACACACTGAAGGCCAAGCCAGGGCAGCCCGGCCAGGCACCAGGCCACCATGACTGACATGGCTTGGAGGACAGGCATCCGTCCACTCCTTGAGGTCTCCATGCTTCAAGCCCCGGGCTTCTCTTCTGCGGGGAGCAGTCTCCCTCCCCTGGCCTGAGCCCAGAAAGCCTCAGCTCGGCAGCCTCCATGGCCTGTGCCTGGGCCATCTGTCTAAGGCGAGCCTCGGGAAGGAGAGGGCATCAGGCGCCTTGCCACACAGGAGCAGGAGGCCGAGCGGCCCTGAGGTCTAGCTGAGGAACAGAAGGAAGAGGTGGACACAGGCCTATCCTGTGGACACTGCATTTAGCCACAGAGTTGACCTGCCACCAATCCGTTATCTGCTATGACAGAGAGAGACGTGGCGAGCTGGATCAATGTGCAACTGACTACAGCCAAGAACACAGACCAGTCAGAGCCACTTCAGCAAATGGCCATAAACCAGACATAGCCTGGTGCCACCATGTCTGGTTTTATGGCATAGATATTTGTGATAAAGTGGTCACCAGTGATGCTGTCCCCTCTTTTTAAAATTCTGGGGCCAATATTTTTCATGTGATTTGAGAAAGAGAAATGTTCCCGATTTTTCTTATATAAAAGCAAGATCAGCCCTCCCTTTGTCTCACAGATGCTTTCTGTGCCTCGGAGGTACCTGAGGAATGAGGTGTCCCTGAGAGGTTGGAGGTGTCACCTACCAACTCTACATGTTTAGACATCAGCATGGTTCTAATTTCTACTTGAAAAGTTGGTGTCTCAGATTTTAAAAAAGAAACAGTTCAACTTCAAACTTTCCTTTCTTCCCTTTACACTAAATCCCAACACCCTGGGTGCCTCTGCAGCCCCGCTCTCTCCGTGGGACTAAAACTGGGGGTGTTGGGCAGGAGCTTGTTCCCCCATTCCACCCAGCAGACTGTATGCTCCTAGCTAGAGCTAGGGGCAGGACAGCCATGGGACAAATGTCTATGGGAGGAATCCCTGCTCCAGCCTGGGTGAAGCCCTCACTTGCCCAGGACCTCAGGCAGCCACATGCAAGAAAGAAGCAGGGGGCAGACCCTCCCTGCTCCCAGACAGCAGAAGACCCTGGGCACAGCCTGCAACGGGATTTTGGCCCTGCCACCCACTTGCTATGTGACTCCTGGCAAACTACCCAATTCTTCTGTGCCTCAGTTTCCTCATCTCTGAACTAGAGATCCTTATAGAAGCCATCAAATGAATGCCTGGTGAGAGTTAAGTGAAATAACACGTGTGGGTCGTAACATGCAGCCGGGACACTAAGCCTGCCCTGAACTTCAGTTATGATGGTAACAAAATGCCAAGTGCTCCACACATGATTAGTGCTTGATCAAATTAATTAACAAAAAATGTAATGGGAAAGAATCTCGCCATCTGTCATAAAATTCTGATTTTATTTATTTTGCCCTAAAGGTCATCACATAGGAACACAAAAGCAGTGGGTATGATTATTCACAGGGCAATAAGCACATAGTCAGGAAATGCATTTTATAGGGCCCTGGGCTTCCATTATTGTGCATTAATAGACTTACAGTTGGATATACTCACTGTTAAGGATTTAGGGAAGAGGATTTTGACTCATAAAATAATAGAGTAAGTGCTAACAAATGTGCTTCAGAATGGGATACTGTAATTAGTTTCACTGATTTCTTAAATGTCTCAAGATTTTATTTTCCAAAAAAAATTTTACTTTTAAAAATTCCTATTCTGGCTCAGTGCCGGTAGCACAGCGGTTACGGCGCCAGCCACATACACCAAAGTTGGCAGGTTCGAACCCAGCCCAGGCCAGCTAGACAAATGACAACTGCAATAAAAAATAGCCAGACCTTGTGGCAGGCACCTGTAGTCCAGCTACTTGGGAGGCTGAGGCAATAGAATCACTTAAGCCCAAGAGTTCAAGTTTGAAGTTGCTGTGAGTTGTGAGGCCACGGCACTCTACCGAAGGCGATACACTGAGACTCTGTCTTAGGAAAAAAAAAAAAAAAGAATTCCTATTCTGGATTAGCCTAAATATGATTCCTTTCATCCAGAATGAATTATTCATTGTCCTAACATCTGCGTGGCACAGGGGTTTCTGACATGGAATAAAGTCCCTAAGAAGACGGACAACAGACTCACACAGTAGGAACAGGAAAAGGAAGCCTCGGAAAGATTTTTAAATTGGGGACCTTTTCTTTGGAAGAGGTAAAAGATCTGTCCACAGCGGACTTTGCCCCACGTGACCACTGCTCTGCCCCAGTGACATGGCAGGGCCCTGGATACCCTGAGAGCGTGTCCCCGGCCTCCCCTCCTCTGCACATATTAACCCTTGTGCTGGCGCTTCGCAGGCTGGAGCCAAGCACAAGACCAGCAGGCTATTTGTAAAGCCAATTAATCCTCCAAGACAGGCAGCCTGCTGGGGGACATTGCCCAGGAGCTCCCCGGCTCTCCAAGCTCAGGCCACCCTTGCTCCCACCACAGGCTGAGGGCCTGGGCCTCTAGTGGCTGCACCCTAGTAGGACCCAGCCTAGGGGACACATGGCTTCCTGTCTTCTGGCAGAAAGTGAGTAGGACTCCACATCAGTGTGGCTCACAGCCAGCACGTCCCTTGCTTCCCCTGGAGCTAGATGACCCAAGTGCCCAGGTCACACCACTCTAGTCATGCCTGTGAATCTGAGGCTCCGCAGCCATTCTTGGCCTGCCAGGCCCCCTTCCAGCCTCCGCTGCACAGCCCGACCCCTCCTGCTTACTCTGCTCACAGCAGGCTTTGCCCAGTCCAGGAGCCTCCTCTCAAGACCTCCTCCCCAGTAGGCTTTCCTGCCACCCCATCATAGCCACTGACCCCTCCAGGAGTTCCTCAAATGCCCTGAGGCTGCACCCCAGCCCTGTGCATGGGTCTTTTCCCCACTGAACAGAAGCCCTGGGAACAGGTGCAGTGCCACTCCCCTCCCTCCACAGCCCTCACATACTGCCCAGGCCCGTTTGTTCAGCTCAACAGAGGAGTGTCCAGAGCTTAGAAAATGCCACCTGCAAGTCCACCCGCCAGCTTGTGAGGAAGTACCCCAAGTCAGCTAGAAGGACGGGTGCAAGCTTAGCTCTCCACACAGCACTGCTGAAGCACCACACACCTGCCAGCTCACAGATCCCTCACTCCCTGTGGCCCAGTTTAGCCCCTGGACATGTGACTGAATAACTGCTCTCTGAAACATGTCACAAGGAAAGATGTCACCCAAGGCATTCATTTTCTATCTCTAACAAATTCACACAAATTCGGTGCTTGAAAGCAACACAAATTTATCTTTCAGTTCTACAGGCCAGAAGACTGAAATGGGCCCCACTGGGCTAGTCTCATGGTGTTAGTGTGGCTGCCTTCCCTCTGGAGGTTTCACGAGACAAGTGGGGTCCCCTTCTTTTCCAGCTGCCCTCAAAGCCAGCAATGGCCAGTGAGACTCACGTCAGGCCCCTGGGACACTGCCTCCTGCCGCCCTCCTCCACACTAAAGGGCCTTGTTATCACAGTAAGCCCAGCAGGTAATCCAAGCCAATCTCCCCATCTTTATCATAGAGTTTCTTCTAAACTCTGGTACCTTGGCCTGCCCTTAACACTTTCAAAGCTTTATCATCTCCCCATCTTGATATCCTTAATATAGTCACCTCTGCAAAGTCCCTTATGTGTCTCTGATTTCTGGAGATTTGAAGATACTCAGCGTCTATGGTTGAACAAACTGGGCTTTGGGGTGGAAGTCCTCCTGCCAGACGTTGAGCATCACATCCCCCGTGCCCAGGGGCTTCCCCCTCACAGGTAGGAGGCTGTCTTTTCCCACATATTCTGAGAGGCTACCCCAATAAGGTGAGACTCAGTGTGAAGCCTGAGCCCTGAGGAGCAGGGCAGGCTCCTGAGACATAAGTGCCTTGTCAGAGGGGAGACACAGTGTTCAACTCAGACCCCAGACCACAGGGTGGACAGCACACCGCCAGGAATAGCCCAGGAGGAAATCTAGAGGGCTGGACGGTAGCTGCTCCCTCTCAGGATACGTGGGAAAAGACAGCGTCCCACAGCCTGGACAGGGGAAGGGACACAATGTTCATCATCTGGTTGGGAGGACTTTCCGCCCCAGAGCCCAGTTCACTGGACCACAGAGGCTGAGTATCTTCACATCTCCAGAAATCAGAAAATCATGAAATCTAGAGCGGACAGCATCCTAAAATGTTATCTGGTCAGCCCCAACTGCCCAAGGAAGGTTTCATTAACCCTTTACAGGCACTACAAGGCCATCACAGCCACCAAGCAGGTAATGGTGGCTTTCCCCAAGGCAGAGGCAGGCTCTGAGCCTCTAGTGTCCTGTCCAGGGTCCCAGGGCCTCCTCCCACAAGGCTTCAGAAACCTGGTGAGTTAGTGCCGCTGCGGGGACTCAGCTGCAGGGTTGGGGACAGCAGGTCTGCCCCCTTATCCCTGCCCTTGCTCTAGCTCTAGGGCCTTCTGCCAACTACATAACCTCTCTGGCCTCAGTTTCCCCAGGAAAAGTGGGGCTAGCCTCCCATTGCACTAGGAGCCAAGGATTTCCCTTAGCACTTACCAAACTCCACACTCCTTCCTCCTTCTCCACACTTAATTTGAGTCAAGCCAAATTGATTTTCCTAATCAGCCTTACTAATTTCTGGTCCTGGCAGTTTCCAAACTAAAATGACTGTTGTTCAGAGCCCAAAGTCTGAGCTTCACGTGGTCTCTTGTGTAGGTCACATACCAGTGGGGCAGTCCAGGGATAGGGTCAGCCCAGGGACCCAGTGCTGCCCCCCGGGGCCCCACGGCAGAGGCACAAACGGTCTAATTATTAACTCTTTCTCCCACGAAGTCAGTGCCCCACCAGGTTCACAAGACGCACACCCGCCATCTCCCCATCTCCTCCTGCAGAGCCTGACCGCCCACGGCAGGAGCCCCAGCGTGCTTGGGCTCTGAGTCACTCCCCAACACGGGGTTTCATTCCTTTCCAGGATTATTTATCATCAAGCATCACACACACTTCATATGTCAACAACCCACTGAGCAGCTGAACACCCCTCGCCTCCTCCAGGCTGCTCTGCCGGGCACAGCGGCCCTCTGCTCCTCCCTCCCTTCCCCAGCCCTCACTGTCCTCACCTGTCCCACCTCTCTCCCATCCCTTCCCAGACTGCAACCCAGTCCCTAGCCCCTGGCCTCTGGCACACACCCCTCCCCTCTTCACTCCTAACCCTCCTGTGTCCTAAGGAAATTCTCTACCTTCTCCTTGCTGGGCACACCACCGGGGCAACAGGAACACACATTCTAAACGCTCTTATCACACTCCGGTACCTTGGCCTTCTCTTACACTTTCAAAGCTCCCCATCACGCATGGCACCAAGTCCAATTCCTCTTTCTGCTCTCCAAGGTCTTCCAGCACCTGGCCCCTCCCTGCAAGTCCAGTCAGCCTCCAGGCCCATCACCTGCTGACCAGCACAGTCGGGGACATTCCTACCCCAGCGTTTCCCCACCTCAGTGAGACCCTCTCCTCTCTCCTTCTATATCCAGCCTTGGCCTCCTCGTCTGGCAATGGAAGGTGAGCCTGCTCCCTCATCACCACCCCATGTTACATAGCGCAGCATTGCTCTAAGTGGCTGGAAACACTCGTCCTCCCCATCACCGCTCGGAGCCTGGGGTCACAGTGCTAGGGATGAGAGCTGGGGTCTGGGCCTGGACGGTGCAGGGCCAAACCCCAACTCACTGAACAGTGACTGACTACACAGTCAATCGGCATGCTGTCTCAGCTCCCCAAGCCTCAGTTTCTCACCTGGAGCAATGCTGGGTCACAGGATGTGCCTGGTACACAATGAGCACTTGGTGCCTGCAAGCCCTTGTGCATCCCCGCCAAACACTTCTGAATGCACTCAGGGGTCAAGGCCAGCAGGCGTTCTCTGCACAGCGGTCAAGGCCAGCAGAAATTCTCTTCTGGCGTGGTCAAGGCCAGCAGGCGTTCTCTTCTGGCTTCCTGCCCCATTCACCAAGAGGCTGTTGGGTGAAAGTTATCAGAGACCTTGAGGACTCCATGAAGCCACTGCTGTCTCAAACATCACCCCAGAAGGTGAGAGATCAGTGCAGCAGACCTTTGAGGGCTATTCAGAAGACAGCTGACTAGGAGTTAAATAGAGAAAATGTTTCCCCATCAGCCTTTCCTCCACATTCAACCCCTACAAGCTCTAGTCCACACATACAACAAACACATAAACACATTTCTAGCTAAGTGGGGAGGCAGCGTGGACAGGGGGTGCTCAGAGACTTTGTGGACCCCTGAGTGTTTGTGCTTCTGTGCTTCCCACACCCCTTGAGCGCGTACCTCACCCTCCCCAGCCTCTCCCTGCCTCCCCAGCTCCTCTGCCCAGAACCTCCTCTCCTAAAGCATAAAGAGAAAAGCCATTAAAGTGTCTTTCACCCTCCGTTGCATTTCCCCCCTCGCATTCCTAAAATGCTCTCTCCCTCTCTGTTGTTGATGTGAGCGCGCCAGCCTGTCCTCCTTCTCTGCACAAAACTGGAGACTTTATAAGAAGTGGGAAGAAGGAAGCCCCGAGAGGAACCACAGCTAACGTCCTAGATGTCAACACTCACCCGTGGGAAACACTGCAAAGTGCCAGGCACATTTCCCCAGGAATGCCGCTGCATCTCTGGTTAACCCTTCTCCTCTCATTATCATTCGCTCAGCTTCCTGCATTATAATTTTTCGTGTCTGCTCCTAGTCCACTTTAAGAGTAATGTGCAATCTTTTGCAAGGGGGCCGGATTGGGTTTGCTTTGTTTGCCCAAGTGTTTTCTCCTTGTTACTGTTTGCTCCTTGCATGGATGGAGGAAAATGAAAGGCGAAATAAAAGATTACTTAACGTGCAACGAGCCCAGAGCAGTTTTAGAGAAACAAGGGTCTCCAGTGGAACCTGATGGGGTATCAAGACCAAGTCCTGCCAGAAGAGAAGCTCCTGCACAGGAGCTGCCAGCTCCTTCATCCCTGGGGGCGTCCCACCAGCGTCCCTAGTGTCCAGCTGTCCCCACCCAAGTCCCTGAATACCTGAGGTCCCTGAGTGTGGGTGTTGGGCTCATGTCCCTATCAGCAATGGGACATCCAGAGGTCAAGGTGGGTTCTGGGAACTGATCCTAAGTGAGTAGCTGATGGCCAGGACTGTCACACTCACCAGTCCCACCTTGATTCTCCCTGGCCGTTATGGGGGCCATCGGCAGCAAAAAAAAATACAGTGATAATGTTGTTTTTAATTAGAGCAGTTGGTTTTTATTCCAGGATTCCTGAATTTAGAATCAAAGAACTGACAGGATAGAGTCCATTTCAGATTCATCCAGAAACAGCGTTGTCAGCTCTGAGTTTCTTCCCTGATTTAGCTTTTCTCAAGCCCACCCATACACCCTGCACCCCTCTGCCCCCCACCCCCACAAATCAGGGCTCCTTGGCAATCTTGCCTTTCACTGGACTCAGCTCTTATCTCTGCCTGGGTCTCTGGAAGCACCTCACTGTCTCATAGAATACAGACCCTCGAGAAGGGGCCTCCTGGAGACCACCAGGCGCTGGGAAAACAGGCTCCCAGCACCCTCAAGGGCTCCAGAGCCTGCTTCTTACAAATCTGCAGAAAACAGAGGAGGTGACTGAACACCCCTTTCTGACAAGCTCCCGGGCCCGTCTTTTGCCCAAATACAAAGGTCCTCATTAGCTTTGAGTCGGGGCTTTGAACTCCACACAACCCTCCCTTCCCCTAACTGCCCACTGGTGCGGGCTGCGGGGCCAGCCGGTGTGCCAGCGTTCCCTTTGTTGTCTATTTTTAAGGTGTTTATAATGGAGCCTTTTTTCTGCTCCATGCTCACACGGCGTAGGTGA
Source organism: Loris lydekkerianus (assembly GCA_963574355.1). NCBI lineage: Eukaryota > Metazoa > Chordata > Mammalia > Primates > Lorisidae > Loris > Loris lydekkerianus. The sequence goes on along the minus strand of CAUYPK010100564.1, from coordinate 5,851 downwards.
AATCTCAGTCTGGGAGGGTGTTCAGCAGCTTCCCAAACGCCAGCAGGCTCTTCTTTTAGTGCCTGAGAGTAAACTAAGTTACTTTTGAGTACAACCATTTTTAGCACTGTGTGGAGGGGCTGGGTCAACTGGAACGAGGCGAATACCCTTGTGCACAGCCCAAGAGCATTTCTCCTGATGGTCCCAACCCACCTGCAAGCTGGGGTCCAAAATTTTATAGGCAAGTTAAACAACTCCAATGCAAAATGCTTTTGTCCCCCATAGGCAATGCTTCGGCTGTCCTGTGGGTCCCAGACTAGCCCACAAAATTTGATTTAGTTCCTAGAGTAGCTGGTCTTCCACACTCATAACAGTCCCAGAATGGAACCTGCTCCTTGTCCAGGAGAGCGAGAGAGGGTGCTCCCTCCTCCCCTCTGGACAAGGTGGGCATCCAGGGAACCTGCGGGGGGAGGGGGTCTGTCTTCTGTGAGTGTCCTCCCCTTTTCCCTGGGAGCCAGGTCCTGTTCTCCAATTCCAAAGCCCACTCTACAGTACCTATGCTTAGAGGGCGGGGTCAGCCGGGCCTGCCTGCCTCCACCTTGAATCCTCCACTCTTGGCGCTCACTAATCTCTGCTCCCAGTGCCCAAGTGCTGGGCCCTGACTGCTCAGTGCAGGCCAGGAATCCAGTGCCCTGGCTGAACACCCCTGCAGGGGGAGAGTAGCAGGAAGCAGAGCACTGCCACCCCTGGTGGTACAACAGCAGACAGGTCACCACACCTCTCTCTGCCTCCTTTGTCAGATGAAGTCACTGGGGCCCTAGACCACCACACAAGGTCTCCTAAGCAGGCGTGTGCACTCTCAAAAAAAGAAACTGTTAACCTACATCCACCAGGTAGATTTGCAGGCAGCGTCCTAGGACCTGATGAAAACACCCAGACAGTTTAGAAGTTAAACCTTTTCCTGCCAAATATATTCTGAAAGCGTCGAGTTTTTCCTGATGCCAAAGCCTCCTCAGCAGACCAGGCAAAAGCAGAGTGGCCGTCTACAAACCATGTGCTGGAGAAGCCAGGATCTGTGTCCTAGAACCCCCCAGGTCAGTGAGCCCCATGTCTGCTGTCCCTCTGTGACCAAGGCGACGTCGCCTGTGATGGATTATCACTGTTAAGGATTCCCTAGTACCACACAGTCTGGCCACTCCCAGCAAATGCCCTTGAATCCCGGTGCATTCTACTGTCTCTGTTCTCCTGTGGAACTCTGTACGGTGTGCAAAGTGATCACGGTATTTTTGCAGTGCCGCCAAGAGACCGCTGGGAATTCTCCATGGTTTCTCTAGAGTTGCACCTACCGTATCTTCCATCCCAGGGAGGCAAGGAAGATGACAGTCCATGACACAATTAAATTCTTTACTTAAAAGCTGTGCTCTAAGTTCATTTTTAATAGAAAGGTGAATACAGTGTGTGCTCAATACAATCTGGGATCATGAGTGAGTCATTCTATAAACAGGCAACTTTCCCACAACTCATTATTCCAGGAAGCAAGGTGTCCCTACAAGGATAATGGAGCATTTAATTCAAAGAGTATCCCGGCCTCACTTAACATTCCAGAGAGAAGAGCAGACAGCCAGTGGCAGCCACTTTGCTGCACCATTAGCATGTGACCTGCCCGCAGAGCTAAGCACAGACAAACCTCAGAATGCGGCTGTCCCACCAGCATCAGAGACAGAGGTGGTTCTCCAGGCTGGGGACTGTTCTGCTTCCTCCTCTGCCCTCCCTTCCCCAGCCCAACTGGCTGGAAGAACAGGGACCATACACAACCGCTGGATCTGTGAGGAAAGAGACAAACCATGCTCCAGTCTATTGCTTGGAACTAACCATCCCCCCTGCCCCAAGCTCTCAAAAATATTCCTCCACCAGCACATATTCACTGCATAGCTCTGGGCCCAACAACAGGCTGGACCCTGGAGAGTGAGAACCTCAAGTTTGTGGTTTCTGTTGCTCAGGGCACGGAACTGATTCAGCTCAGTGGTTCTCAATTGGGGCCAATTTTGGCCTTCAAGGCATACTTAATAATGTCTGGGGACATTTTTGGTGGCCAGAGGGGGAAGGCATGCCCCTGGCATCAGTAGGTGGAGGCCAGGCAGACTGGTGAACATCCATGAGGCAGAGGATGGCTCCTCAACAAGGCTGAGAACCTCTGCTCTAAGTGAGGAGAGGAGCGACCTGGGCTCCCCTGGGAACCCCGGGCACAGAGTCAGGCACTTCCTAACTACAAGTCCGCTGTGAGTGCCAGGGCAGCTCAGGGAAAGGGAGGAGGCCGCTACAGTAGCTGTAGCTACACCTGCCCTTTCTGGACCTCAGTCTCCACTTGTCTAAAATAAAACTACCCTGAGTTGGGGCTGGTTTTGCCCCTTCCTCGCTCGGAAATAAAAATCCCCTCCTACTCTCACCGTTTTAAATTAGGAATATTTGGTGGTGTGATCGTGTATGTTTAAAACCAAACAGAAATTTCCTGTTCTCCAGCACAAAATAAAATTCCAGTTTATAAAAGGGCCTTTAAAATCTCATAATCAAGCCCATTAGCCAAGCAAAATGCTCCACTTTGATTTCGTGGTGTTTAGCTTTCTTTTCTTAGCACCACTTCATTAGCGCGCTTTTAATGGATGTTCTCCAGCCTGCTTCTTGAAATTGCTGAAAAAGAAAACATACGATTTTAAAGCACAAGATACAAGAGAAATATCCCTTCCCCTTTAAACATGGAGGCTGGGAGAGAGCAGAGAGTGGGGAGACACATGGGAACCCAGATCTGAGGGGAGCTTTGGAATCTTCTGCTGCATTTTTGCTAGCTGGCCTCATTGCCAGTGGGCCCACTAATTTCCAGCTCTTTGCTGCTTCAGCGGACCAGATTTTCTTGATTAATAACAAAAGGTTTTGTTGGGATCAGAGCTGTTTCCCACCATCTCTATGCAAACCCCGGCAACACAAACTGTGTACATTAACATTTCAAGGCGCTTCCTATTAAGGATGGCAAGAAAAGCCCCTCTTGGTGGGTAAAATCCATTTTGTCCTCTCTTGTGACATCTGTTCTAACTTTTAAAGCAGAAAGGAAACTAGATAATGCCAGAGAGTCTTTGATTTACAGTACTTGCCCTGCGGACACCGCCGCCCTCGCTCAAAGCTTGCCCCTCTCCTCTCCCGCACACGGACATAGATTTGAGAATCTGCAAACTCCCTTCCCATGGGAGAACCACAGAAGTAATTCCGAACTTGTCGCTCAAACTTTTAATTGTCTTTTTCATGATTGCTTAATTACATTTTCAATTACTTCTAAACCTCACAAAACCTCTTAAACGTCAGTTTTTTAAAAAGCAAAATTTCAATGTTTATTGCTACATATGCTATTGCATTTCATCTCTAATTCCCCTCCCCAAAGCCAATTCTGCTTTAGTGGAATAAGGAAATGGAAGCAAATTCGGTCAAGCAACTGAAATCTGGATACAAATAAGGGGGAAAACCCACCAGTGACAGAATTAAAAAGGCAAGAAGAGAAGCCCAGCAGAGGCCCGTCTCCTCCTACCATCTGTGCTGCAAGCTCTGGGGTCCCTTACATTGGTCATCCCTGAAACAAAGCTGAAGGCAGATTCCAGCCGGTTTTCCATTCACTATTCATTCAGGGGTCCATCCGCTCCATATGCATTCAGCCAACTGCTGTGTTAAATCAGAGCCTTCTCCCAGAATTGACATGGTAATGGAGTCATGGTGTTGCTCCATGAAAAGACCGCCCTAGGTATGCCTCTCTCTGACAAATCCACCCTTTCACCTCATTGAGGCCCGAAAATTATCTCATAACATCCCAACATCTGTGCGACCTCCAGTCCTGCCTTTTGGAGCTGGGCATATTTATCCCTAGGCAGGCTCATGTGGGGTGGGGCAAGGCAGGCCCCGCCAGCCACTCCTGGGCAATGGCCCTCCAGCCAGGCCCCCTCCTCTCCTTCACACAGCCTTTGTGCTCCAGAGTGACTGGGCCCCAAAATGCTGATGCCTAGATGCTGCCCACCAGGAATTTTTGTTTGATCTTTTTTTTTTTTTTTTTTTTTTAGGTGTTAAAGGCAGACTGCAAAGCTAAACTATTTCGCATGCATTAGCTGTCAGACAACCTTACAATTAGAAAAGCAGGGAAAACCAAACAAAAATGTAAGGTGGGGGGACCGAGTAGGGAGAAAGGAGAAGTTAGCTAATGAATTTAGCTCAGACTCTAGCAAATGACATTTGCTTAGCTAATAATGTACTTGAACTATATTTAAACTGGTCCTGGTCAATAAAATGTTTCTAAGGGGAAGCACCAGGTTGGGGGAATTTACAGAAGGGCTCCACCATCTGCAACTTACATGTGTCCTGCCCCAATATAATGATTTCATTTAATTTGATTTGACATTAAAGAGACCTTTCTGGAAAGAAAAATGAAATTTTCTATATTCTATTTGCTATAACCTCACCTGACTCTGCACATAGCTGAGAAGAATAAATGTCACATTCACTGCATTACAAACAGTCGTGGGCCATCCTAAAGAGGAGCAGGGGTGGGTGGCATGCATACAAGTAGCCTCCAATCAGTACTCACAGGGTGCATGTGCCAACCCATGTGGGCTCTGAGCACTGGGGTTTGTTTTGTTTTCTTTCCCTGTGTCCAAACTCTAGCAATGGTTTAGACAAAATGTCCCTGTGACTGCATAGGAGATGCATTTCTGGCTGACAGCAGAGATGCACAGAGCATTCGTCCACTCTGGGCATGCAGGAAGCTTTGCTGCCACTGCAGGGGACAGAGAAACAGGACAGTGTGACCCAAGCTGTTTTCAAGTGCCACTTTCCCTCTTCCACCACCTTTAAAAGCTTTTAAGCCAAGACCGAATGGCACGGAAATCACAGGACCTAGAAAGGCATCCCTGGCAGATATTTTTCCCTCTACCTGCTGATCTCTGAGAGAAGCAAGCCCAGGGGTGAAAAAAATAGGAGACGAGGCATTGACAATGATTTCATGTCTCAGAGATCTTCTCCAGGAACATGACTGTACCCCAGAAATGTCTCCCAAATGAGTCTCCTCTTATATTTGTCAGAGTTCTCCAGCGAAACAGAATCAATAGGATATACAGGGACATAGGAGATTTATTATGGGAATTGGCTCACAAGACTCTGGAGGCTGAGAAGTCCCACGATCAGCTGTCTGCAAGCTGGAGAGCCCGGGATGTGATCCAACCCAAAGGGCTGAGAACCAGGGAGAAATCCCCAATCTGAGGCCAAAGGCATGAAACTTAGGAGTGGGAGTGCTGAGAGTAAATTCAGGGCTGGGGACCTTTTTCCCCTTGGAAGGCCACATTAATTTAGCTATAATCAAATAAGTCAATTCAAAAAAGTTCAACTAGTTACACTTAAAAATGTATATTATTTTTTTTTAATCTAGCTATTATATACCATACTTAATAATTTCAAAAAATGAAAACTTTGTTAATTTTAAAGTTAACTGATCTTCCAATGACTTTGTTGTATTTGGTTTTTGTTGGAAAGTGTTTGAACATTTGGTTTCAGCATGAAGGTTCACAGTTTCAGCTGATCCTCTAAATGGGTATCAGTCTTTGTGACCTTAAGGGCCTTTGGATTAGGTAGAAGAATGCAGATTTTCAGCAATAAGTTCTTGAAAAGCAAAAAAGATGGGGGGCGGGGGCATATTGCCAAAAGTGTTGAGTATTCTAACTACATTTTTCCATATTTCAATTGGATCTTTCTTAGCCTCAAATAATGACCTTAGAATGTCATCAACTGAGCGCTCAATCAATACCAGCTATAGTCTAGGTGCCTTGCTGACAGCAAGTGAAACTAA
>CAUYPK010100563.1:0-18974 GCA_963574355.1 Loris lydekkerianus | reverse complement strand
TCTGGAGAAGAAGGGATGACATAAACGACTGCAAGAGTTCTCGGTCTCTGACATGAAAAAATTTTCGCCACTGAGGCTGTAAGCTTCTTGCTTGTATGCTATGTTTCCCCAATACAGGTACCAATGGCTGCGCAACAGCTCTGAAAGAGAAATTGGAAAAACATTCAAAAATCCCCCCCAGGTTTAACATTCCTGAGTGGAAACACAATGCTCAGCATCCCAGTAAGTTACGCTAATTAATCCTACGTTAAAAACATGGAAGTTCACAAGTAAACCAGCTAACATTCTCACTGAACAGGACACACCTGTACATACTAAAAGCCCTTCATTTTGATTCATCTGTGACTCTGATAAATGCCTAAGTAAAACACAACTGTGTCGCCTCAGCTGCTGTGGATTTCTATCAGGTCAAAGGTGATCAGTACGTCAACTGTTTGCTTCCGTGGAGCGACCGTATTTTAACGGGAAGTTGATATAAGCCCTTTCCTCCCCCAAGCCAAGACTGCGTTAACTAAAAATTTCTCAAACACACCTCCCGCCCTCATTAGCCATCATTTTTTAAAACGGGAAACTAGGTGACTGCTCTAACAAATTGTTGCTTCAGCAACCACGGCTTACTTCAAACCAGCACTTCCGTAAGACGGAACGATTGCCCTGTTGGAACGTACGTTAAGTGAGTACAAGAGAACTCCGAGACCCAACCTCGACCTATTCTCCCTTTTCTTCGCTGTTCAAACAACAGTTAACCTTCGCCCTCGTTCCCATGGCTACCACGGCTCCCGGGCGTCCGGGTCCGCCTAGGAAGGGCCGTCGCGGCGGCCCTGCGAGCGGCCCGGGCGCGGGGGCACATTCCCGGCACGTCGCCCCAGGGTCGGCAGCCTCGGGCAGAGCGGAGGAAGCGAAACCCCGCCCGGGGGCGCCGGGGCTCGGGCCGCCCCCGCCCCCGCCCCCAGAGCGCGCGATGACTCACAAATGCAGCAATTAAGGCCTGACTCAGCCCACGGCGGCGCGGCGCGGCCACGCGCAGCGCGCGCTCCCGCCAGGCAGGAGAAGGGGCGAGGCCGCGCCGGGGCGGGGGCGCGGGGGCGCTGCCGGAGCCCGGGCCCGGGCCCGCCCCCTGCCCCCCCAAACTGCGCCACACGCCGCGGCGGGGTCACGCGGCGGCCGCCGCCATCTTGTGCGGCCGCCATCTCCCCGGCCCGCGCCGCGCCCGCGACTCACCGTTTTCGTCAAATAAAGACATAAACCCAACGCTGCTCGCCCGGGACTGGGATGAAGTGAGGCGCGTTATAAACCCGAGTCCGAGTCGGCGGAGGCGGAGCGCAGCGGAGGAGCGGCCGGGCCAGGTGCCGCCGCCGAGCAGCGGGGAGGGGCTGTCCCAGCGACGTCCGGGGTCCACACCCGTCAGCGCCGGAGCCTGGCGACCTGGGCGCGGAGAGACGGCGCCGTGAGCCGCGGGCAGGTCGGGGGAGGCGACTTCCCCGCCAGCCAGCGGCCCGCGGGGGTCGAGGGGGCGGGGAGCACTGGGCAGGGGGGCGCGGGGCCACCGCCCCTCCACCGGACTCACCTCTGGAATGTTCTCGCTCTGACTGAACAACGCCGCCGCCGCGCTCAAGCTACCCTCGGCCTGAGCGCCCGCCCCCCGCACCAGGCTGTACTGCCCATTGGCCGGAGGCCCGCCCGATCCCGCTTTTCATTGGTCCGAGTCATGTGTCAATCGCGCTTTTCCCCGCCCTTTCTGCTTCCTGAGGCTCCACTCGCGGCCTCCGCCCTCCTCCCGTCCCAGGTCCCGGTTTCCTTCTCCTCCCAGCACCTCTTCGCGTTTCCCAGAGGCCTTTGCGGCCTGCCTTCGGGTCTCGCGAGAGCGGCAGTGGCGCAGGTCCGGGCTATGTTTTGTCGGTTTGGGCGTTCGGAGAAGACAGCAGTTGGTCCCCTCCCCCGCCCGGCCTGTGCCTGGCTTCTGCGTCGCGGTGACTCCTGGTCGCGCGGAGGCGGTTGCTTGCTGCCGCTTTGGAGACCGCGTTCCCGGGGAGAAGGCGTCCACTGAGTTGTCCCCGTGGCGGGTGCGCACTCTAGGGGTTCTGCCTTTTCTATTCCCCGGTAATAGCCCGTCATTGGGTCTTTAGGAATGAGTTTTTCTCAGGACTTCCTAGGTGCAGGGTTTTTATCCCGACTGCTGTCTCCAGTATTCGGGGTGCATACCGACAGCGAGCCTGTGATTCGAGTCAAGTCACTGTTTCGGGGTGTCACGAGGCGCCGTCGCCCACCAGACTGCCCTGGCCTGCATGCTTAGCTCGAAGGTCGCTGCCCGCTGGGTTTTTGAGAAAAAGGAAGCACCAAATTAGTGTGTAACTCCAGGGCCTCCTTGAAAGCTCTTCTTGGTTGGGTCTCCGGCTTCTCTCCTGGGCTTGAGAAGGATCCTCTCGTTAGTGCTCCATTATCACTTTGCTCAGAGTAGGCATCGCTTTGGATTCCCACGCCTCGAATCCACCTTTCCAGTTTATTGTGTTCCTTGAAAGGCAAACCATAGCACAGAGCAGGTGTTAAGAATGAGAATCCAAGGTAGTCACTTGAAAATGATACCGTTTAGAAAGCCTCTCGTATTTTAGTTGTGTTGAAAGCTCATTCTTTGTGAAACTTAGATTTTGTGTAAAAGTTTCAGTTGTGACTTAAAAGCCCACAGTCCACTCTACAATTCGAAAGAATACTTGGCTGTAATGGAACAAGAGCCCCTCAGTTCAAACCTGTTCTGGTCTCTTAAAGAGCAGTCGTAGCAAAGCCCTGAGTGACTGGATTGCCCAATAGCAATGTTTTCGAGGACAACAGGCAGTGGTGAGGAGCTGCAGTATGTTTTACAATAGTCAAATTTGCAGAGTTAGAATCAAAAGCTATTTTGATTTATATCAAAATCCAAGATTACTCTTCCATAACTTCTGTAAGTTTTATTAACCATTTTAAAAATTGACAGTGTTGATGGAGAGGATAAATCAAAAGTACAGTCCAGAATTGAGAAGTAATTTGTGTCCTTTACTGCAGGAGTTCTTGTTATAATCATGCAGTGTATTTACAATGGTGTATAAGTAGTTGTTAAAGCAAGTGCATAGTGCTTTGTGAGTACCAGGGTTCCTTTCAGAATTATAAGGGTAGATTCCAGAGAACACTACTATTTCACTGTGGAGAAAAACACAACTGTGCTGCCTCAGCTCCTGTGGATTTTTATCAGGCCCAGGGTAATCAGCAAGTGAACTGTTTGATTCCGTGGAGTGACCATATTTTAACAGATTGGAGTTTTTCCTTGGCTGCACACAAATGACATTCTTCTAGAAATTGTTGGAAAATAGGGGCATGAAACTAATCTAAGGCTGAAAGATTGCCTCTTCAATAAAGTTTTTTGATAACTAAATACAGAGTTAATAAATGCAGTATGTTTGACCCAATTTTTCATTACAGAAATTTGCACTTATTTATATTTTTAGTATGTGTGCCACTCATTTATATATGGACAACTTTTAAAAATTACTCTTGTTTATTTGTTTCCCTTTTAGTTATACATAATATTGTATATATTTATGGGGTACAGTGATACTTCAATACATGTATACAATGGATGATGATCAAAGCAAGGTAATTAGCATATCTGTCATCTCAGACATTGATTCTTTTTTTTTTTGCAGTTTATGGCTGGGGCTGGGTTTGAACCCACCACCTCCAGCATATGGGGCCAGCACCCTACTCCTTTGAGCCACAGGTGTTGCCAGACATTTATCATTTTTGTTGTGAACATTCAAAATCCTCACTTCTAGTTCTCTGAACATATACTATAAAGTATTCTTCGCCATATTCACCCTAGAGGGCTATAGAGAGGCAGTTTCCCAGTCTTTTTGGCACCAGGGACCCATTTCATGAAATACAATTTCCATGTACCAGGTGTTTGGTGGGGGAAGGTCAAGCATTAAATTCTCTTAAGGAGCATGCAATCTAGATCCCTCTTATGAGCAGTTTACAGTAGGGGATCACATTCCTATGAGAATCTTAGGCTGTCTCTGATCTGACAGGAGGTAAAGCTCAGGCAGGAGATGGTAGTGATGGTTAGTGGCTGTAAATACCAACGAAGCTTCAAGAAGCTTTCTTGGCTTGGTCCTACTGTGTGGCCCCATTCCTAACAGGCCATGGACCAGTACCAGTCAACTATAGAGCACTAGAATTTATTCTTCTCATCTAGCTATAATATTAAATCCATTAACCAATTTCTCCCTATCTTTTCCTCCCTCCTACCCTTCCCAGCCTATAACACCCATGATTCTATTTCCATGAGCTCAATTTTTTGTGTGTGTGTGAGAATATGGTATTTATTTTTCTGAGCCTGCCATTTCTTTGTCCATATTGCCTCAAATGACAGGCTTTCTTTCCTTTTTATGACTGAATAATATTCCATTATTTACATATACCACATTTTGTTTATCTGTACATTTGTTGATGAATATTTAGGTTGACTCCAAATCGGTGCTGTTGTGAACAGGTATCTCTTCAGTGCGCTGATTCTTTTTTTTTGGACAAGTGGCCAGTGGGATTGCTGGATCATAAGGTAGTCCTACATTCTCTTTCTGTTTTTTTTTTTTTTTTTGAGAAACTTCCATACTGTTTTCTATAATGGCTGTAGTAATTTACATTTCTACCAATGTATAAGAGTTCCCATTTCTCTGCATTTTCGTGTTTTTTCTATTTCCATTTTACTAAGCAAACTGAGGCCTAGTGGAAGAAAGTAGGCAACTTGCCAAGATCATATACCTAATAAGTGGCCTAGATCTGTCTGATCCCAAAGCCTGTTCCTTAACTAATATGTGCCATAGCATGTCTAGATAAATATAAACATAAACAAAACAAAATAGGTTACATGTGTAATTCCATTTAATTCTTTAGTAATCATGAGGGAGAGCGGTGGTATGCCCATTTTATAGGTCAGGAAAGAGATGCATTTGAACTCCAGCTTGTTTGACGCCACGCTCATTGCACAATTCCACCTCCCCTTTCTGAGTCTGTCTCATTTGGCTGTGTGAGCTCCCCCAGTCAGGTGTTCACAGTTCATTAAATAATGGACACTCGGTGCTTATGAAATCCTTGTTAAATGAGTGCATGAGTCATGCACTTTAGCACTTGCCCTGCATGGCAGATGTGAAGAGATGCTGGAAAGGTAAATTGGTAACTTGGCCTTCTGTTTGTTTAGACATGGGTGTCTGTGATTCTGTTTAGAATATATTAGCCCCGTGAGCAAGATGAACTCTGTATGGACCAAAAGCCTTGTGTTTCTTGAGCCATGGGCCATTGAGGGGGACTAATCTCCACTGTGAGGAGCTGTCTGGCTGGCCAGTCCCTCTGTGGCACACCTTCTAGCTTTTAAAGCAGCATACTGTTAGTTTTTAAGTTCCTGTCACCTCTATTTGAGGATGAGCCAAAGAGCATATGTATCATTTTTCTTCCAGCTCTACTGTGTCACCAAGGTCTACATAAGCAGGTATTCAAAGCTACTAGAAGAGAACCAAGGGAACCTGGTAAGTTTGGAGGTGGTGCTCTTAAGGGCCAGTGTTCTAAACCACAGTAATCCAACACATCCATATCAATAAACACTGCTGTGCTGGGAGTGAGGCTGCAGGCCCACTGACAGACATCACAGATGCTACCCATGGAAGTCACAAGTAAACAACCAGAGGCTAATATCTGCTTGGTAGACACCCAACTGATGCCACCCCTCCTCCATGAAATCCGTGACCCTTTGAGAATGGATCTCCCTGCCTTTAAGAATGCACTCTTCCTCAGCCCTACCACTAGTTCACACCTCTGGCATTCAAGCTACTGTACTGTAGTTACCTCTTTCTTGGTTCTGTTCCATCTTATTAGCTCAAGCAACCTGAGGGCAGGGGGTTTGTGTTTGAGGAGAACACAGCTGGTTGGAATTGGAACTTCAGTTCCAAAAGGGACAGTGGGAAAAAGCAGTGATGACACTGAGGAAAAGTTGAGATGACCAGGTGGGATTTCACTGGAGACTAACATAATGTGGTGGTCCTCCTAAGGACAGTGCTATGACTCCCACCAGAATCTGTTCTGTATTATGCTGATCCTGGAAAGAGAGAAAAATGCAATGTGGTATCATTTCTGCCCTCATATCATCCTGTATGTAGCAGATGATGGAGGAATGTGGGTGAATCCAGGCCCACTGTAATCTCCATCACATTGCAGCTGTACACAGCTTCCCAGTGCAGGACAGCAACTCCAAGATCATCTTAATCCTTTCCTCAGGGAAGCAAGGTGTGTGACCATTTAACGGAATCCTTCCAGCCTGATTCTAGGGCAATAGGAAGAGCATAAATACATGAGGTGGATAATGCAAATGCTGGAGGGACAGGGCTGTCGCATGTAGTGGCTATCCTGCCCAGGACCCCAGGCTTCATGCCATTTGCAAACCTTTTTTAATTGTATTTTGTTTTTAGAGACAGTCTTACTTTGTCACCCTTGGTAGAGTGCTGTGGTGTCACAGCTCATAGCAACCTCCAGCTCTTGGGCTTAGGTAATTCTCTTGCCTCAGCCTCCCGAGTAGCTGGGACTACAGTCTCTCGCCACAACGTCTGGCTATTTTTTTGTTGCAGTTTGGCCGGGGCCGGGTTTGAACCCGCTACCTTCAGTATATGGAGCTGGCGCCCTACTCACTGAGCCGCAGGCGCTGCCCAGCGTTAGCTCTTGATCAAGGTCAAGCTGTGGGGCGTGAGCCCCTGACATTGGAGCTAGGCCCACACTGCCAGGAGCAAAGCTCGTCAGGTTCTCTACTGTGCTGCTTTGGGGAGGGGTGTTATTTAGGTCAGCTTTTGAGTATAGATACCTCTGGCTACATTCTGGGCTTTATATTTAAAGGAAGCCTATCCTACTTACCTGTGCATGGCTTGATTTCCCTAAGGCAGTGGCTCTCATATGTGAATGAACATTGGAACCCTGGAGGGCTTATTAAAACACGGATTGTTGGGCCCTTAATTACCCAGTGACTCAGTAGGTCTTGAGGGACTGAGAATTTAGATTTCTGGCAAATTCTCAGGGGATGCAGGTGCTGCCCGTCCCAGGACTACTTTGCTTTAAGGCCAGAGGATTCCATGACTTTCCCAAGGGATCCCAGATGCCCTTTCTCCCCTCAGTGTAGTCTGCAGGAGCTTTTTTTTGGAGATATTCCAGGTGCCCTAATTCAGGTGGTCTACGAATCAAAAGAGTAAAGAAGAACAAAATCTCCACCTAGTGCATGTTTCAGAGGTGTGGCTCCCGGGCCCAATGGGACTGGTGTTACGGATGGTGCCTGTTAGAACTGACAAGGCCTGACATTCATGCTCTCTTGCTGGCTTCCTCATGCTCTGGGAGGTGGCAGGTATGCATATTACTCCTCAGTTCATGGATGAGAAACCTGAGGCTCAGAGACACAACTTACCTCCAGTTTGGAGTCAGGACACCTCCCAGCTTCAGGGCTGTTCCCACTGCATAGGGACTAATAATCCCTCTTGGTGCATCCAGGTTCTAGAAGGGAAGCTTCTCTTCCCTTAGTCTGATTTCAATTGCTCTAATATGCTTTTTTTTAAAGCCACATCAGAGGGAAGCAGGATCCAAGGGCTAATCTGGTAGCTAAGACAAGGGGTCTACTGAGGTGCGCTAATCTCCAAACTAGTGAGGATACATTTTCCTTTATGCCACTGACTGTCATTAATCGGCCACTGTGCATCCTGCCCAGGGTTGTACCAGACATTAGAGGTACAAATGGGCCTCTGGAGATGGGGCTTACTGTGTGAGCCAACCTTGCAAAACTTGGTAGATTTCATCTAAAAATCCAGGTTTCTAGTTCCTTGGGAAATTGGAAGCCCTCATACTCTAGGACACATTCCTACATGGTAGCGCTTATAAAAGCTGAGTCATGGCTGACCATTCAGCACCTAAGTTGGTGCCTGAGTGCTCATGGACATGAATCACTGTCCCTAGACCAGGTGTGCATGTTCTCAGCCCTTCCCCCTTCTGGGTATACACTGTCCCTCAGATGTGCATGTGCACCCTCACCTCTGTTTTCATCTTCACTCATCCATCCATCCATTCATTCAACCAATGTATTTCACATGCCTTCTATACAACCCAAATCATCCCAAATTTATAATATAGTCTGTTCTTATCATCCACTTTGGGAGACAAGACTCCTAAAATGTCATCCACTGTCCCACTCATGAAATGGTTGTTTGGCCTCAGTGCTTCACATACATGAATCCATTTAATCCCCACAGTAACAGCCCTTCAAAAAGATTCTATTGTTACTCTACTTTGTAGATGAGAAAACTGAGGCACAGAGAGATTATGCAGCTTGGCCAAGATCAGGAGAGGAGCAGAGCTGGTGTGTCGAAATGGGCAGGGGCCAGGGGCCAGACTAGGCAGAATGGTACATACCAGGTTTCTGTGTGAAAATAAGCAAGCTGCAATCTTTCTCATCAGCATCTGCTCTTGTGAGGTGCACAGTGTAAAACTAAGCTTTGTCTTCATCATTCACATGAACCCAAGTCTTTAGCTCATTTGCAATCCCTCGTGAGGTAGCACAGGACATACTGCTGCTCTGCCATCTTCCAGGGTGATTGCAGAGGCTTCAAGTGTGATGCATAAAAAAAAAGTCTGATTACAATCTAATTACCTTTACCCGGAAGATGTTTCTAAACTTCCGTTTAAACAAGATAAAGTCTATATTTAGGGTCAATTTCCTGGGTCTCTTGTCTTGTTCTCTACTAGATGAAAGAACCTTCCAGAAACCATAACAACATGCTCTAAATAGCCTTTATTTTGTGGTACTGATTTATCTAGGTAAATATAGTTAGCACCAGATGGGACTGCTGCAATGTGGAATTTTTAACGATAAACCGGATTCATTTTGAGTTTCCTTAAATTGAGATTTTCCTCCCTTGGGCAATGAAGTCCCACATTCCATATTCCTGGCACGACATTTAGTACTGTTATACTTGGTAAGTAAAGCTCATCTATTCTGAGCTTTATATGGCAGGAGCCTGTGCTCAGAAATCCTTTTTCAGTTTAGCTCATAATGGCTGCTTGCATGTTTGAGTATTTCATGCAGAAAGAAATCTCCCAGGCTAAGTAACTCACATTCCATGTTCTCTTGCTAGGCATTTACAAAGTTCATAGCTATTTTTAACACACACCTTTGCTGCCTTAATATCACAATCAGAATCTAAAGCCATGACTGGTCATTTCATTTACCGTAATGTCTTCCAGGTTCATCCATTATGCTGAGGGAAATAAGCCAGTCACAGTGGAAAATGCAGTAGGATCCCACTTCTGTGAGGTACCTAGATTAGTCAAAGTCATAGAGACAGACAGTAGACTGGTAGTAGCCAGAGGCTAGAGGGAGGGAGGAGCACGGAGTTGTAGTTCAATGTTTTTAGAGTTTCAGTTTTATAATAGAAAATTAAAAGTGTTCTGGAGATGAATGGTGGTGATAGTTATACAATAATGTAAATATAATACCACTAAATGGTACATTTAAAAATAGTTAAAATGGTAAATTTTATGTTATATATATTTGTCCACAATTAAAAGAAAACCCACAAGCCTATAATAATAGTCTAAGTGACTATGTCCACACACGAATTCTGACAATTACATTGGTGGATTCATCCTCCAATGCTCTGAAGGGTAGACTAGGCACTGGCATTGACGCATAGTTTCCCAAGGGGAGTACTTGGAAAGTGACCCTAGTGATATCCAGCAATGAGGTATGTAGCACTTTTTCCATTCTTACAAGACTTCACTTAGATTAGAAAAATGGTTTCCAGTTCCATCCAGGTTGTTAACAAAAGATACCACATCACCATGTTTTCTTATGTCTGAGTAGTACTCCACTCATGTATTGATGAGCATTTGGGTTGTTTCCACATCTTTGCAATTGTGAGTTGTGGTACTATAAACATTCAAGTGCAAGTGTCTTTTCTATTTTATAATAGTAATAGCTGCCACTTCCCAACAAAACCTAACACTCAACATTCAGCAGAAATTTTGATATGTGTACTATGTTCCTACTGGCTTTTTTTTTTTTTTTTTTTTTTGAGACAGAGTCTCACTATGTCACCCTTGATAGAGTGCCATGGCATCACAGCTCACAGCAACTTCAAACTCATGGGTTTAAACAATTCCCTTGCCTCAGCCTCCCAAGTAGCTGGGACTACAGGCACCAGCCACAATGCCTGGCTATTTTTGTTATAGTTGTCGTTTTTTAGCTGGCCTGGGCCGGGTTCAAACCTACCAGCCTCGGTGTATGTAGCTGATGCTGTAACCACTGTGCTATGGGTGCGTAGCCCCTACTGGCCTTTTAAAATTGCAGTTATATTTTTATTTGGTTCTTTTTGTTAAAATGCCATAGGAATTCACTCATAAACATTATTGTAGTGCTGATTCTGTTGGCTTCTATGAGATTTAACATGTCTTGAGAAAGACAGATGTCTTCCTGTTTCTCAGGTTAGGAATACCTTCTGTGAGAATTTAGATTATATTAGCAGAACCCTAACCAAGGTCATGAACTGGCAGACCTGGTATGGATGTAACTCCTGAATATGTATCATGTTTTGCCACCACTAAGTTTTAAAATACCTTTTTGTTGTTGGAATGATACAATCCCTTTGGGCATTGTGTGCTGGGGATGAGAGGGAGCCTTTCACATTCCCTACCCCTCCTCAAATGTCATCTTTCAAACTTCTACAGCCCTTCCCTGTCTAGTGAAGGTGTATGTGGTTGTAACTGGTCTCACCCAAGGGAAGTCACTGTGTGGTACTATCTAAGTGAGGTTCTCCAGGAGATGTGCACAGAAGTCAAGAATGAGCACTGGAAGCCAGGTTCATGCCTGTAATCCTAGCACTCCGAGAGGCCAAGGTGGGTGGATTGCCCTGAGCTCATAGGTTCAAAAGCAGCCTGAACAAGAGTGAGACCTCTGTCTCTACAAATAGCCAGACATTGTGGTGGGCACCTGTAGTCCCAGCTACTTGGGAGGCCAAGGCATGAGAGTCACTTGAACCTAAGAGTTGAGAGGTTGCTGTTAGCTATCACACCACAGCACTCTACCAAAGGCGACAAAGTAAGACTCTGTTGCCAAAAAAAAAAAAAAAAAAAGAAGAAGAATGAGCACTGGAAACTTCCATGTTAACTGACATTGCCAAGATAGCCATGAGTCACTGGACACCGCATGGACCAGTCAAGCGACTCTTAACTACTGTGCCTGTTTTCCTCCTGGCCATATGCAGGGAAGTCACATGGCTTTTCAGCACAGAACCTTGAGGAGTCCCTGATAAGCAGCAAAGGAGACTCCCCCTCCCCCCCCAAGACGTTTAGGAATGCAATTTGAAAATGTTCTAGCCCAGTGCAACCTGGTAAGCCTTGAAGGAGAATATCCCTATAGTCAAGCCCCAGACAGGCCCTTAGCATGAACAACAATCACATACTAGATTCCCAGACTGATTCAGCACCTACAAGGGAACAGGTTCAGAGCAAAGTTCTTTTTGTACGTTGGATGTGAGAGTCCTTATTACTAACAGAGCATCTACTCTGATGGGGCAGTTTCTCCTGTTTTACTTGGGACTTTCCTATTTTACTACTGCAAGTCTCTTCACGTGGGAACCCCATCATCCCAAGCAAAGTGAAAAACTTATCCTGGGCAGCGGCATGAGTTTTACCTAAATTGCTTGATATAACATAACATGGAATGAAAAAAAAAAAAAAAAAAGCTGGGCCAAAAGAATGACCAAGACCACATTCTCTAGACTATATCCATGCTGTAGGTATGATGAAGGAGTAAAATCAGTTTAGTGGGGACAGAAGAGTATTTTTTATTTTTTTTTTTCCCTAAAAACTAAAAGGTTCACAAATAATAGGTTCAAAGAAAATTGAGTGATATTACCGAGATTTACCATCGATCCCTGCCCCCGACATGCACAGCCTTCCTATTGTCTACACCCCCAAGAGTGGGGCATGTGTTGCAATCGAGCCTACATTGACACATCATGCTAACCCAGAGTCCACAGTTTACACGTAGTCTTGGTGTTGCATGTTCTATGCAGGAAAGCATTTTTAAAAAATGAAATGGAGCAGAACAGACCAGGTCAGTGTGCTTTGCATGCTGTGACTCTTTAAATACAGTGTTATTCTGTGAGAGATTTTGTTTCGATTATATATTTGCATGTGTGTGCTGGTTATGTAAAATTCTTCTGTGGATTATGGTGACACAAGGTTGAGAGAGGCCACCTGGGAGTTCAAGAGACAGAGTAGCACATGAGATGAGGGAGAACCCAGAAGAGGGCTCTCTGGGGTCAGGGGTCTACAACCAGGGAGGGGAGGAAGGAGAGCCAGAAGAGGCCAAGTGTTCTGGGGGAGGCATCAAGGGGATGGCCAGACATGCGGAGTATGCCCACGATGACAGGCAGAAGACTGGGGAAGCAGTCAGACCTTGGACTTAGCTCTATGGATGTGGTGGAGCCACTGATGGGTAGGAGAAGGGTTGGGATTTGGCTCCTGCTTTCCTGCTTATGGGATGAATAATCCCCAGGATGTTAATCTCTCCATGTCTCTGTTTCCCAGTAGTGAGATGGGCCACTGATGGCACCCACATTACCTGGTTGCTTTGGGTGTCAGATGAGCAAATCCATGGTAAGCCCTTGGCACAGAGCATAGGCATAGCAAGAAGCCACAATTTAGCTGTTGTTATAATCAGGCATCGTTTAGGGGGAAATAACTTGGAGAAGGCAGAGATAGTGTCTGAACCAGATAGAGGGCCAGCACTGGTACAAGTGGGAGATGCTGAGAGCCCACTGTTTTGTGGGATGGCTACCCTGTTTTGCCTTGAGGGAAGTATACCCACAGAGTTACTGTGCTTACTGTATTGTCTGGGTTTATAGCACTGAGGTTTAATTTGCAGCACTCTGCTCTTGGGGCGGGGGAGTGGTGGGATTGTAAATGCTTATGGCTGTAGGAGACTTCTGCAGGGATCCTGGGCCTCCAGCTGAGGAATACCAGGCTATAGGCTTTGGCTCTCCCATTCCAGCTGGCTTTTTAGGATGGTCCCACCACTGTGTAGGGATGCCTGCATGTGTCACCTCCCACTCCACACAGACCTGGGTAGAGCCTTGGCCAATTTCTTTTTAAAACCATGGAATACAAAGAGATGCCCCCCTCTTTGGGATATCCATCCCATACCTACCTTCTAAGCCCTATTCTTGGTACCTGTTTGTGAACTGACTTTGGAGAACTCCCCCACACCTGCCTGGTAGCTTTCAACTGTTCCTTTTGAAAACAAACACCACTGGTCTTTCTAGTTTGAACTACTACTACTACTACTTTTAGAGACCTAGCCCTTTAAAGCAAAAAAGGCTACTTACCACACTTCCTTCCCCTGGGATGAGTAGGAGGTTCTTTGCACTCTTCTTCCCCAGCAAAGAAAACTAAGAACCATTTCCATATTCAGTAGGTCTCTCCATTTCCTTTGCATACACATCTTTACCCAGATTATTGGTACTTTGTGACAGGACAGTGCGCAATTGACACACCCAGAGTGATTTCTTGTCCCCACTGGCTACTGAGTGACGAGAACCAGAGTCAGTGATGGAGACTGCATGACCTTTGGAAACAGCCCTTGTTAAAACTTCCTACTCCCACAGCCATGCAAAAACCACCACCTGCTCTTTCACCTTGGCATCTTCTCAGTATGAGATTGATGGGAGGTGATGCCCCTCTTCTAGGATGTACTGTATTGACATCAGCTTTTCATTAATCCAATAAATACACATCAAAGATCTCCCCTGTCCATGTAGTGCTAGACCCCATGTCTTTAAGAAAACCAACAATTCTGGCTCGGCACCAGCCACATACACCTGAGCTGGTGGGTTCACATCCAGCCTGGGCCTGCCAAACAACAATGATAGTTGCAACCAAAATATAGCCAGGCGTTGTGGGGGGCACCTGTAGTCCCAGCCACTTGGGAAGTGGAGGCAGGAGAATCACTTGAGCCCAGGAATTGGAAGTCACTGTGAGCTGTGATGCCACAGCACTCTACCCCAGGCAACAGCTTGAGGCTATCTCAAAAAAAAAAAAAAAAAAAAAAAGGAAACCAACAATTCTGATGGAATTTTATCAATGTAAAAATTGATAAATCAGAAATACCTTGAATTCAGAGAAGTAATGCACATTGTGAGTGGGCCCAGGTGGCAGGAAGAGTCCCAATGCAGGGGTATAGCAGCCTACATGCTAGAGAAGAACTGGCACCTGCCTGGGGTTCAAGTATGGTGGTGGGAAGTGTGAAAGCAAAGATCACACCTGGACAGATGTGAGTAGACTGGGTTGGCTGCAGGTGAGTCTTAGGGAACATGTGGGGAAGGAAGATGGTGCCAATTGCTTGCGGGGTGTTGCACTGGCTGAGAAGGAAGTTCATATCATGTAGCCTCCACTGTGTAGGCACTGTGGTGGGCACCAGCACCTGGACAGTGATGGGCCAGACAAATGTGGTCCTTGCTCTCATGGCACATGTAGCTGAGCAGTGTGGACAGAGGCAGACAGGGACCAGGCTGAGCAAGACAGATGAAAGAGAGGCACGGGGGCTGCAGACTTTGGGGTTAGGGAAGGTCTCCCTAAGGAAGCAGAGAGTTAAATGAAACCCCAAATTCAAATTCTGAGCAGGAAGTGCCCAGGTGAGAAGAACAGTAGAGGGTTTTTCAGGAGGGAGGAACAACACATGTGAAGAGTGAGAAAGGAGGGGGAAAGGCTCCTGGAAGTGGGCAATGCGTCAGAGGCAGGAGAGGGAAGATCCAAGGCTGATGCTGGCAGTGAAGGTCGGGGCTCACACCCCATAAGGGGATGTTCTCAAATTCCTGGAGAAAAGGGGATCTTCCCCACGCTCTGAGCAGACGTGGTCATAGGGGAATTGTGCCCTGGATAGTTCTTCCTTCTCAGGAGGGTGCAGGGGAGGCTGGCACTGAGCTAGCACGAGGAAATTGGCCTAAGTCAGGCTGGTGCCAGGAGAACAGAATTGCCCACCGATATAAGGAAGAACCCAGCTGCACTTCAGAACTTCTACGACCTGCTCATTCAGAACATTCTTTGTGCTTTAGCCTTGGGCTAGGCTCTGGGCCAGGCCCTGGGAAGTCCCAGGCAAACCAGCCACTGTCCCTGCCCTCCAGGACCCTGTGGTCCCGATGGAATTTTATCCATGTAAAAATTGATAAATCAGAAATGCCTTGAATTCAGAGAAGTAATGCACATTGTGAGTGGGCCCAGGTGTCAGGAAGAGTCCCAGTGCAGGGGTGCTGCCTGGCCAGGGCTCAGCAACCTACATGCTAGAGGAGGGGAACTGGCACCTGCCTGGGAAAGTGGTCCTGATGCCCCTGGGGGCTTCCCTGGGGCTGTACAGGATGTAGAGGCCAGGAAGTAGAGGACAGAAACGGTGTGGCCTGCTTTGTGACGTCTCTGTGTGAATGTGGTTATCATTGTTACAGAAACTCCTTCCAGACCACAATTTGTCTGGAAGCCATTAATAATGCCCTGAAACCCACAGAGATGTCCCAGGGCAACTGAGGTACCGTCCTCTTCTGTCCAGACCCAGACTGAGCAGATGGAGTCTGGGGTCCCTCTCTGGGTAGGTGACCCAGCAGTGGGGTGCTACCTGGAGGCAGAGAACAGAACCGCTCTGGTCCTCTGCTGGTGCCTGTCTCCTCCGTGCCAGGTGGGCTGGGATTAACTGAAAGCAGGAGAGGGAAGAAGTTTTGGTCTCGGTCCTCAGCACAAAGGTGAGAAAGAGGGACGCAGCCACCTTGACAATCTATTTGAAGGTCTGGATTTATATGCAGCAAAGTGGCAAGCTCTCAGGTCGCAAAGATTTCATCACATGATTGCATTTTGCCAATGGCCTTGTTCCATGCCGTGCTAAGCCTTCTGACATCCTGCTTCAGACCAGGACAGGGTGAGTTAATTGCTGTGGTTAGGAAGATGCGGCTGTGCTTAGGTTGTTCCCAGTGACCCGAGGGCTACACCCTGTACATGGCTGATGATTCTGCTCTTGGACTTGGCAAGGTCCTTTGGTGCTGTGAGTTCTGTGCACCATGGGGGAGCCTATGGTGAGGGGGTGCTTATCTTTTCACAGCAAACGTAACTAACATTCTCAAGTGATCCTGAAAAACTGTAATATGCATATCAAGGCCATACATGCTGGAGGACAGGGCTGGGCAGGAGGGGGAAGCCTTCTCTGTGAAGGGTGTGTATAGATAAACATTTTAAGTGCTTGGCTGCCTGGCTCCCCCATGAACCTCTGCTGTGCGTCCTTTCACTCTAAGAAGGTAAAATATACACTTTGCATATCCTAATTCTTGTTCTCTTTACTGGCCTCACATATTTGAGACTGGAGCCCTATGTTTGTCCTGGTTCCACAAAGTGAGGGCTGCATTTTCTGAATCTGGATATTAATAATCTTTTCTCAATTTTAGGAAATTTAGCCATTGCTACTTTCTTTCTAGAACTTCAGCTAGAAAAGATATTTCCATTCTGATATTTTCCTCTAACCCATGAATTACTTACTGGTCTTTTAAACTGTCCAAACAAACATGCAAGACTTTGCTTGTTTGTTTTTTAATCTGTTTGGTTAGCAAAGTCTTATGTAACTGAGCATGGTCAGAGCTTGGGTCTTTGAAATTTTATTGTGGGTAATGCCTCTGAAGGGATAATGGGGAGGGTACTGCAGAGGGCAGAGAAAGCTATGGGACAGTGCTGCAGGTCTGGCTCCAGGGGACAGTCCGGCAAGGCCACTGGGCAACCACATCTCCTAGAACAAGGTCACTGACTACCAGCAGCCTGTGGGAAGCGTGTATTTCAGAGATTGCAGCTGAGACCCTTTGCCAATAACTCCCCCTGTATCTGGGGGTCAGGGAGGCCATTCTCATGAACACCACACTTTCCAGGCAAGGACTGGCTGGAACTGTCCCTTCCTCCTGCCTCCATGGTGACAGATAAAAGGTCAAAGGGAACAGTGACCCTAACTGACATGTTTGAGGGTTCTTCCTGACTCTATTGTCTTTTGCTTTGGGGCAGAGAGTCAGGCAGAGTGTGATAGGCATTACATTAAAGTGGAAGATGATTCTATTGCTACCATATAGGTCCCTGAAGAGACAGGATGGAAAATCAGGCCACAAGGTCAAGGAAAGAATGTAGGTTAAATTTTAAATCGCATCATTCTGCAGAGGTTCCCTGAGTCAGCTGGAGCTGGAGAGAGGAACTGCAGGTGGCCCTTCCTCCCCAGGAGCTGCTGGCACCTTGTCCCAGTGGAAGAGCAGCCTGAATTTGCCTTCAAGCTTTTTGCTTTTAAGCAACATTTAAATTCATCCCCGTATACCCTCAACTGCCTGGGAAACGTCCTAATTCAAGCTGAGAATCTGGGTCAGCTGTTTATAAGAATAGTATTTGCTGAATGAAACTGGCAGCCTAGACAGTGGGAGACCTCTTGCAGGGTGGCAGGGGGTGGACATGGGTAGGGATCTGACCATGAGCTTATGTATTCAACATCTGCTTTGTACTCCACACTGATATTTCTATTGTCAGACTAGCATCGATCTGAGCATTGCAACTTCCATGGGTCACATGGGGAAAGGACAACAATACAACATGGCCTATGGAAAGACTTCTCCGGGGGATAAGGTGGTGAGGGCAGGAGCTGCAGTTACCTGTAGTCCAGGTGACTTGACCACTATGTCCAACTCTGCCCTTGTCCCACCACTGCCTCCAACACATAGACACACGTGTAAACCCACACACAGGAATTGTTTGAGTCTGGCTGGGGTTTCTCTGCAGTGGTTTCAGGAGACAGAAGCCCTGTGCTTCTGGGAGTCAGCTAGGCCCTTGCCTGGGCTGAGCTCTGAGACTCTGTGGGCTCTAGAACAGTGACTTCTTTGTCTTTTTAAGGTCTAGTGCCTGGCTCAGTATCTGGTATTTGGGGGTGACTTAAACATTGGTGCAATAAGTGAAGGAGAAAACAGTCTTTATAAAATCTCTGACTCCTGACACACTGGTTATTGATGCCATGGTCCTGTGGGTTTTCTGTAGATGAGGTAAAGGAGGCACCGGGAAGGGACTGTGCTCACCCAAGGCTGAAAAACTGACATTCCTGGTAGAGCTCCCACACTACCTGAGGTCTCCTGTTTCCAGAAACTTCACCCGCCTGGCGTTTCTTTCTTCCACTTGAGGAACAGAGGCTGACCCTGGATCCCTGCTTTCTGAATTTTTCCACTGACCTCAAGAGAGAAGGGCCTGCTGAGCCCTGGGTAGGGGACAACTATATTTGGCCCTGACGTATTCCTCCCAGCAAAGCAGACTCCCATGGGGGCTGCAGGTGCAGGGCTACCTTTGGCCCCTGGTGGAAGAGTTCATTTATTTGAATTCAAACCCCTCTCTGCTGTCATTGTCTTCAAATACTCAGTATTTTGTTACCTGAGAGTGTGCATGAGTGTGTGGGCACACTGCGCAATAATGTAAAAACTATTTTTTTTTTTTTATTGTTAAATCATAGGTATATATATTAGTGCAGTCAAGGGGTACAATGTGCAGGAATCATATACAATCTGAAATATTCTCCTCAAAATGTTCAATGTAGCCTTCATGGCATTTACTTAGTTATTGTATGTAGACCTTTGTATTCTGCCTTTAGTAAGTTTCACCTGTACCCATTCTAAGATGCACCATAGGTGTGGCCCCACCCATTACCCTCCCTGGAACCTAACCTCCCCCCTCCCTTCCCCTTCCTAGGTCCTTTCCTCATAGTCTTGTGGTATAGTTGGGTTATATTAGCATACTTTTTTCTAAGTTGGCCCTTTTAATTAATTTTCATTGATTGATTTGTTCTTAAACTAGTAACACATTATTTTAACTATCATGGGTTTGTAATC